>MU224574.1:2465629-2475666 GCA_018584345.1 Thuja plicata
GAATAGGTTCTCACCACTAAAGGTAAAAATGACAGGTGGCTTTCTCAACCAGCAATGTAACATTATCATTGCTAACTGGCAATTTTGATGTTTGAAAAGTAATAAAGTCCTTAGGAATTTAATCATCAACAAGAGGGGAAAAGATTAAAGAAAGAAAATAAGCATCTTCTCAAGAATTAGTTATGACAGTAACCAAAACATTACCGGAATGGTCAAGTGTTAAATAAGATAGCAAGAGGATTAAGCAAGGTTCTTCTTTTTTCGGTGGGAGTTCTGAAGCTGCTACTAGAGAGGAGCACAATCTGTAACAGGGAAGATAGGGATTTAGTTTTTGTTTTACTGTAATTTGATTTGATTTGCAGGAACAGGGTAATCCTATGGCTATGTTGTTATGTATTTGAAATGTAGGAACTTCGTATGTCAGATTTTGAAGTCTGAGTGTGAATTTCTTAGACTGATGTTGATTATACAGTCATTTTTGTCACATTTTAAATGTAGTCTTTGTATAGTTTATCATTGTTCATGAAGCAAAGAAATCATTCCTTCTATTTTCTCTGTAATAGGAAAGATTGGCCAGGTAGTCTTGTGGTTGCTTCTCTGTCTTTCTTCTTCTATTCAATTTTATTAAATCTGGAAATCGCATTCATTCCATGTCTATGAATGAATGTCATAAAACCTTAAGTACCTTTAGGTTAAAGGTACATCCTATCATTTAAATTTGTTGCAAATCTGTAAACGAGGGAGCTGTACCTCTTAATTCAGAGGACAGTTATCAATCAATGGGTATCAAGATGCAGAAAGATAATGAGTTCCATAAGATATGTGATCGGGCTTCAACAAGTGTTTCTGCTCAACTTTAAGAGAGAAGTGTGAACCTTCATCGATAAATCTATCAAGCTAAATCCAGAACGGAGAGCCCATAGCTTTATTAGCACATGGCATGCAAATTATGGCTTGAATCATAATGTTCAGCAATCGGGTCTCTCTACAATAAAGCCCAACCGTCATCGGGTCATCACAAAGTTTGAACAGGCCTTTATACGGCTCGATGAATCATCATTAGACCAAAATCATGGATGGGCACCAGCTATGTAGTTGGATATGTGTAGACACAATAAATTTGTAATAGAGTGTCTAAGTGTGAAGCAGAGTAGATAGTATGGAAATTGCTTGATGAAATGCCTGATATTCAAACCCTTCTCGAGCAAATAATGGAACTACAACATACAGGAAAAGGACCAAATTTGATTCCTATGTAGATTGTTCTTGAGGAACCGAATTGCAATGAGAATAAGCAAGCCATGGGAACATTGCGAGTTGACGACACAATAGGATGTTGCAGAGTAATCATGGCTATGATCACCATCTTGGTCGTGAACCCGATAGGGAAATTTGGGAATGATCATAGAGGTGTCGTGATATGTGAAGGAGGCACAGTCGTGAATATAGAAAGGTGAATCACAAGGAAAGCACACAGATCATCCACACCTGCACAGTCAATAATCATCGCAATGAATCAAGCATTAAATAAATTCTGAGAATCCATTTACAAGGAACTCAATACTCAGCGGCTCGTGCCATTTGTTCCATGACAAGTGTAGAGCCAGGCGGCGGCATCCACCCTATGGCAATCTAAGGAAGACAATAACTTGATCATATAGTAACAAAGGAACCACAAGTGCTATCATGGAAGATATCGATACTCGGTTGGAACCAATCCCTCCCACAACATTCTTCGAATCAAGTCATCAGAAGCATCATGGTTACGTCTAGTGAATTTTAAAATTGGTTGTCAGAAGGTTAAATGGAAATAGAAGAGCCACTGCTTTCCAATTTAGGCACCATGGTGTGCAGATAGACAAAGAAATTTGAGGACATCATACTCCAGATTCGCGATGGATATCATTTATCTAAAGTTTAGGAGAAATACTGAATGGTTTGAGATAACACCTCAAACTTAATTCAAAGGAACCCGATGGTATATATTCATAAACCATTATGTATAATGATCCAATCGTTGAAAGGATGGTGTTATGGTTCCAGGAACTACTGTATATGTTGAAACTTAATAGATGGGAATTCAGACATTCAAATGGCAATATGTTGTGCAGAACTTGCAAATGATTTTCAAATTCCCCGAAGCAAATACATGCGGTGAGGGAATTGTTCAGACCATGCATTATGTGCCTCTATTTGAAGATGTCAGCTCCAGCATGAGGGTTAGTTTTCCAAGTAAACATCAAGCAAAAGTGGAGCATATTCAACCATAATACCTTGGGAACGGTGGACACAAGTTCTTATCCACCAAGTGCCTTCATCTATGAAGATTTAGGAACATCTCATGAACATTGTCTCAGAGAGTGCCAACACCAAACAAATATTTCCTTTTGTGTTTGTGAACTCAAACAAATGGGGATTCCACCATTGTTTGGTATCCACAATTGTGAAAATACCAACATTCATATGCAGGGAGTTCGATGAAATTGATTACCTATCGTGTAATCATCTAATGATATTAAATGTTGATCCAAAATAGGAGACAACTGTAAATTAGTTGCAATACACAGCAAGACACGTCCATGTGGCAGTTGCACAACCAATTCATAACTTGGAAAGCCAGATAAGTGAAGTTCGGCTTCATGTTATTGAATAGGTTCTCACCACTAAAGGTAAAAATGACAGGTGGCTTTCTCAACCAGCAATGTAACATTATCATTGCTAACTGGCAATTTTGATGTTTGAAAAGTAATAAAGTCCTTAGGAATTTAATCATCGACAAGATGGGAAAAGATTAAAGAAAGAAAATAAGCATCTTCTCAAGAATTAGTTATGACAGTAACCAAAACATTACCGGAATGGTCAAGTGTTAAATAAGACAGCAAGAGGATTAAGCAGGGTTCTTCTTTTTCCGGTGGGAGTTCTGAAGCTACTACTGCAAAGAAGGAGTACAATCTATAACAGGGAAAACAAGGATTTAGTTTTTGTTTTACTATACTTTGATTTGATTTGTAGGAACAAGGTAATCCTATGGCTATGCTATTATGTATTTGAAATGTAGGAACTTTGTATGTCAGATTTTGAAGTCTGAGTGTGAATTTCTTAGACTGATGTTGATTATACGGTCATTTTTGTCACATTTTAAATGTAGTCTTTGTATAGTTATTTATTGTTCGTGAAGCAAAGAAATCATTCCTTCTATTTTCTCTGGAATAGGAAAGATTGGCCAGGTAGTCTTGTGGCTGCCTCTCTATCTTTCTTCTTCTATTCAATTTTATTAAATCTAGAAATCTCGTTCATTCCATGTCTATGAATGAATGTCATAAAACCTTAAGTACCTTCAGGTTAAAGGTACATCCTATCATTTAAATTCATTGCAAATCTATAAACGAGGGAGTTGTACCTCTTAATTTAGAGGACAGTTATCAATCGATGATAACTGATCCAACTGTTAGTGCATTTTGTTCTTCCTAATCAGGCATGTTGAGTCATTATTTATGTTTCTATTTGAAGGACAAATCTATCCACTAACAGATTTTTGGTGACTTTACTAGGGAAAGAAAGCGAAGTTCCAGTGTTTTCTTTTCTTGGACATTTGAAGGTTACCTCCCCGAGGACGGAGGTTGGCGACTCTGATCTATTTGGTAAAAGAAGTCTAATATAAACATGGCCTTGACTGTGACTCAATCGTGGAAGCCGCATTTTGGTCCTTTTGGCCTACCTCCTTTCACAATCATGCCCGCCAGATCAAAGAAATATTTTCCAGAGTATGCCGAAAAAGGTGATCAAGATCCAGACAACCACATTCGAGCATTCAATACAGCTTGTGGGGTTCTTGGTGTTTTAGAAGAAGATGTGTATGTCCGCCTATTTGTTAAATTCCTTGTTGATGATGTCATTGTTTGGTTTCAGCATTTGGAAGATGGGTGCATCACTGGTTGGCATGTGCTGGAAAATAAATTCCTTGCGAGATTTAAACCAATAGTCAATGTGGGTAGCCTATTATGTCAACTCTTCAAAATTCAAAAAAAAAAGGATGAAGAGATGAGAAGCTTCATGGATAAATTTAATCAGACCTTGACAAAGATTCCACAAGTTGACCAGCCCAGCCAAGCTAACTTGTTGTAGATCTTTATTGCAGCATTACATCCAGAAGTCTAATTTCATATCAAAAGGAGTAAGGTACGTAAGCTTGAAATTGCCAAGCAAGAGGCTGTTAGAGTTGAGGACGATTTATTTTTATCCAGTTGGTTTCAACCAAGATGACATTGAAAAAGTCTCAAGTCCAGATTTGAAACTAAAAAATGAGCCTACAAGTGATAAGTCTAAGCCCTCAGTTGATGATTGTGATAAGCCTTCACGGAAAAGAGTTTGCCTCTATGAGCAGCAGTATCATCCGGAGGTAAAACCCAGAATGAAAAGGCTTGTCCTCAAAATAGTAAAACCAACACCCTCTATTTCTAATTGTCAAATTACGACAGTTTTTGGTGCAAAATATTTGGTAATGCCTCCTTTATTTGAAAGCAATTCTCACGATACAATGGGATCATACCACCTGCATGTTGAATATGATGATGAGGATTCTCCAGAAGTCATACCCAAAGAGAGTAATTCTTTTGATATGACAGGGCGCTGTTGTTCACACATTGAGAATAATAGCGAACATATTTTTCAATCAGATGATTCTATGAATCATCTAAGTATGCCTCCTATGGAGGAAGAGCCAACTAAAAATAAGTTGAATGCAAGCTTACCAATGGCTATTTCTTATCCCATTTTTGGATCTTTTTCTTTTGAAGTTCCTAATGCAGTCTCAGCCATCAACATTAATCAAGAAAGCATGGCAGATCAGTATGACAAAGGGAGGATTCATGGGGAAGAAACAAAAGACACCTTTCAAGATGATGAAGAGATAGAGTATGAAACCTTTTTATTTCATTACCAATCATCTCAAGGGGAATGGTCACAACCTGGCACACAAGGAGACTTTTACACTCCTATGAAGTGCTTAAGAGGATTGAATGCTAAATTGCAGCCTAAGATTAAATCCCAGCTGACCACTCTTCAGGAAACAGAGGCAATCACATTCATCCATGACAGCGAGGATTCCCAAAAAGGAAAACCTCTCATATGCTCGGGTAGAGAAGACACTCTTCAAACAACGGACAGATCAGCATGTGAGACAAAAACAAAGTTTAAAGGGTTGAAAGATAAGTGGACTAAGAGTGAGCTTAACCCATTATACCTACCAACGGAGTTCCATGAAGATGTCACTGTTCGAGAAAACCCTCATTTCCAAATGCAAGAATCAACTTCGGGTAGGAAAGATCATTTATTTCCTTTTGGCATGGAGAACACTGAAACAAGTATACTACAGGAAAAACCCTGAGGACCATTAAAAGTTTCAGCAAACACATTATCTCACAGTGAAGAAGTGTTGTCCTGCTTTCTCCTAGTAAACGAGAAAGGAAATGCTCTCATAAAAACTCCAGTTTTGTTTCAATGGATTGTTGGAAAGGAACTTGGAAATTCTTCACAGGATGCTTGGGAAAACTCAGAATTTTATGATGAGATATGGCTTTGTGGATGTGATGATTGGTTGATAAAATTCTTGCCCATGATCAGTCTAAGATACCAAGATGAAGATTTTTCCAAATGGAAGAAGTGTTGGATTGCGCCATGCCAATACAATTTGTTATTCAGAAAGGGCTCTTTCTTCTCATAGCCAATGAATGGCTTCGTGTAAGTTTTTCCTCAGCTCTGGTCCTGTGGTGAGTTCTTCTCACCTGTATATAATTGTAAATCTTGCTGCTCTTTGATTTTTTGGTGGTGTTTAGTGTAGCTGGTCATTTGCTTTCATTTGTTGGTTGTTTTGGTTGTTTTGGTGTTGGCCCCCCTATTTTCTCTCTCTCTGCAAGTAGCTTCCTTTCTTTATTCCTAGACTCTGCTTTCCCAATAAATAAGCACTGGTCTTTTACCAGAGATTTTTGGATTCTTTGTGCCCCTCATAGTCCACATCCCTAGTCAGAGCCAGCTGATAGCTTGCTTTTAGCACCCAAATTTTAAGCTTTTAAAGCTAGTCATATTGAAAATGTTTCTCTAAATGTCCCGGTTGCTTGTCATTTTTTGTTGCTGATAGTACCTTTGCAAGGTTTGTTTGGTGAAGAGATAATGTCCCGAGATGGAGTTGAACTTGAACTCCAATCAAAAGCTTCAAAGTTCAACTTCAAGTGCAAGTCCAGGTTCAAAAGTGAAGTGCCAGTTCAAAATTCTTTCAAATCTAAGTTGCTTCCATGCAATTTCACATCCACTACCTCGAAGTTCAGATTCAAGTTCAAAGTTTCAGTTTCACCAATTCAAAAAGTGAAGGTGAATGTTAAAGATTCAGAATTCTAATTGAAAGGTTGGTGTAAAGGTCCAAATGCAGATCCAAAGTTCAGACCCATCTCAAATAAGATGATTACCATTGCATTTCATATTTTGAGTTTTACTAGTCCAAGCTTCGAGTTCAAAGGTTAATCATGTGCAGGTTCAAAATGTAAATTCAGTTTCAAAGTGTGAGTGCTCCCAACTCGAAATCAATGGTCTGAGTCCCAAACCATAGGTTCACATTCACTAATTCAAGGATGAAGAATTCAGATCAGAAGTTGAAGGGTCAATTATTAATGAACTGTTCAATACTCCAAATGATTCAATTTCATGCAACAATTATATCGGGTCTCCTCTAAGCTTTATACTACAGAGATGTTCCTATTAGCGGTTATATATCCTTTACTGTAATTTGGTACTGGAGTAATCATTAGAAATTGACACACAGTGAGATCGAATATTGATGTCCTCATAATGGTTAAATTGTTCAATGTACAGTTGAATATCAGTGTGTCATTATGGGTATCAGGATGCAGAAAGATAATGAGTTCCATAAGATATGTGATCGAGCTTCAAAAAGTGTTTATGCTCGACTTTAAGAGAGAAGTGTGAACCTTCATCGATAAATCTATCGGGCTCAATCTAGAACAGAGAGCCCATAGCTTTATTAGCACATGGCACGCAAATTGTGGCTTGAATCATAATGTTCAGCAATCGGGTCTCTCTATAATAAAGCCCAACCATCATCAGGTCATCACAAAGTTTGAATAGGCCTTTATACGGCTCGATGAATCATCATTAGACCAAAATAATGGATGGGCACCAGCTATGTAGTTGGATATGTGTAGACACAATAAATTTGTAACAGAGTGTCTAAGTGTGAAGTAGAGTAGATAGTATGGAAATCGCTTGATGAAATGCCCAATATTCAAACTCTTCTCGAGCAAATAATGAAACTACAACATATAGGAAAAGGACCAAATTTGATTCCTATGTAGATTGTTCTTGAGGAACCAAATTGTAGCGAGCATAAGCGAGCCATGGGAACATTGAGAGTTGACAGCACAATAGGATGTTGCAGAGTAATCATGGCTATGATCACCATCTTGGCCGTGAACCTGATAGGAAAATTTGGGAATGATCACAGAGGTGTCGTGATATGTGAAGGAGGCACAATCGCAAATATACAAAGGTGAATGACAAGGACAACACGTAGATCATCCACACCTGCATAGTCAATAATCATCGCAATGAATCAAGCATTCAATAAATTCTAAGAATCCATTTACAAAGAACTCGATACTCAGCGACTCGTGCGATTTGTTCCACAATAGGTCTAGAGCCAGGCGGCAGCATCCACCCTATGCCAATCTAAGGAAGAGAACGACTTGATCATACAGTAATAAATGAACCACAAGTGCTATCATGGAAGATATCGATACTCGGTTGGAACCGATCCCTCCCACAACATTCTTCGAATCAAGTCATCAAAAGCATCATGGTTACGTCTAGTGATTTTTAAAATTGGTTGTCAAAAGGTTAAATGGAAATAGAAGAGCCACTGCTTTCCAATCCAGGTGCCATGGTGTGCAGATAATCAAACAAATTTGAGGACATCATACTCCAGATTCGCGATGGATATCATTTATCTAAAGTTCAGGAGAAATATTGAATGGTTTGAGATAACACCTCAAACTTAATTCAAAGGAACCCGATGGTATATATTCAGAAACCATTATGTATAATGATTCGATCCTTGAAAGGATGGTGTTATGGTTCCAGGAACTGCTGTATATGTTGAGACTTAATCAAAGGGAATTCAGACATTCAAATGGCAATATGTTGTGTGAAACTTGCAAATGATTTGCCAATTCCCTGAAGCAAATACATGTGGTGAGGGAACATTTTAGACCATGCATTATGTGCCTCTATTTGAAGATGTCGGCTCCAGCATGAGGGTTAGTTCGCCAAGTAAACCGCAAGAAAAAGTGGAGCATATTCAACCATGATACCTTGGGAACGGTGGACACAAGTTCTTATCCACCAAGTGCCTTCATCTATGAAGAGTCAAGAACATCTCATGAACATTGTCTCAGAGAGTGTCGACACCAAAAAAATCTTTCCTTCTCTGTTTGTGACCTCAAATGAATGGGGATTCCACCATTGTTTGGTATCCACAATTGTGAAAATACCAACATTCATATGTTGGGAGTTCGATGAAATTGATTACCTATCATGTAATCATCTAATGATATTAAATGTTTGTCCAAAATAGGAGAAAACAATAAAATAGTTGCAATACACAGAGAGACACGTCCATATGGTAGTTGCACAACCGATTCATAACTTGGAAAGCCAGATAAGTGAAGTTCGGCTTCATGTTATTGAATAGGTTCTCACCACTAAAGGTAAAAATGACAGGTAGCTTTCTCAACCAGCAATGTAACATTATCATTGCTAACCGACAATTTTGATGTTTGAAAAGTAATAAAGTCCTTAGGAATTTAATCATCGATAAGAGGGGAAAAGATTAAAGAAAGAAAATAAGCATCTTCTCAAGAATCAGTTATGACAGTAACCAAAACATTATCGGAATGGTCAAGTGTTAAATAAGACAGCAAGAGGATTAAGCAGGGTTCTTCTTTTTCCAGTGGGAGTTCTGAAGCTGCTACTACAGAGAAGGAGTACAATCTGCAACAGGGAAAATAGGGATTTAGTTTTTGTTTTACTGTACTTTGATTTGATTTGCAGGAACAAGGTAATCCTATGGCTATGCTGTTAAGTTATGAAATGTAGGAACTTCGTATGTTAGATTTTGAAGTCTGAGTGTGAATTTCTTAGATTATACAGTCATTTTTGTCACATTTTAAATGTAGTCTTTGTATAGTTATTCATTGTTCATGAAGCAAAGAAATCATTCCTTCTATTTTCTCTGTAATAGGAAAGATTGGCCAGGTAGTCTTGTGGCTGCCTCTCTATCTTTCTTCTTCTATTCAATTTTATTAAATCTAGAAATCACATTCATTCCATGTCTATGAATGAATGTCATAAAACCTTAAGTACCTTCAGGTTAAAGGTACATTCTATCATTTAAATTCATTGCAAATTTGTAAACGAGGGAGTTGTACCTCTTAATTCAGAGGACAGTTATCAATCGATGATAACTGATCCAACTGTTAGTGCATTTTGTTCTTCCTAATCGGGCATGTTGAGTCATTATTTATGTTTCTATTTGAAGGACAAATCTGTTCACTAAAATATATAATATAAAATATCAAGTGTCCATAACATAAAATATCAAGTGTCCTAGTATCAAGTGTTCATACAACATAAAACATAAAGTGTATATAATATAAAATATTCATGAAATCATGCATCCCTAAAGTCCAAACTCCTCTTCAGTCCACGTGAATCAAGACCATGTGAATGACTTTGATAAAAAAGCACCATAGTTTAATAATCTACTCAAAATTATCTTAAAAAACCACTTTAATAACATTTATAAAAATTAACTTTTGAGAAGAAATTATTACCATGACATTTTCTGTGTCACCTCCAATGTCCTGGTGGACATCATGACCTCTCTCATGGTGTTGTCCCTCTTGGGACTCTATTTGCACCATAGTACAAAAATTTAATGGCTCTAATATATATATATATATATATATATA
>MU224574.1:2517262-2533680 GCA_018584345.1 Thuja plicata
CAAAGTTGTCAATGTTGACAACATAGAGATTAGTAAACAAGTTGGTTCCAACTGATTATAGTCAGTTTGGAAGGAGGTTATAACCATTTGGATGGTATTATATGCATAAAAGGAGGATTATTTGTGGTTTGGTAGGAGGAGGAAGGTAGACATGGTCGAAATGATAAAGAATTATGAAGTTTTGAATCAATACAAATAGTATTTTACTGTATTTCTTTGGATTTTCTCTGCAACAACCCTGTTGTTTCATGTTCCTAATGTTGTTAAATATTTTTTTTTGTTAAAATGTTGATTGGGTATGATAGGGTCATGAATTAACTTCATTTTGGATTTTTAATGGTTGCATTTGGTTAAGATTTGCAAAAGTTATCTACATTTTGGTGAAAGTTGTCCAAACCCTCAAATAGGGTAACCCAAGAGGACAAAATGTGATTCCTTAGTAATCTTCACGTCCAATAAGCTTCTCATCTTGGTTAGGGATAAGGAGGATATTGTAAAATATGCTATATTGGAGGTTTCAGGTGTCCATGCAACATGTAATGTGTGTTTGAGGGTAGAGAAGTGACTGGGTAGTCACAGGGAGAAGGAATGATTGTCTCAGAAAACTGCAGTTCAGTACGGGGGCCATATCTTTTAGTTGAACCATTGGATCTTTCTAAATTTGATGTGTTAGAAAACCTAATTTTGCACATCCTCACTGAAGGGATTTCCAAAATACTATTTTTGTCAAAATGTATAGACACTTGTGTACGGGTCTATATAGAGGACAGTGATAGGGCAGTTTGTGATGGATTTCCTTCATGAATGTGTTGGGGGCATTTTGTGAAGGGATTAGGTATTATGTGGGGATGCATAGTAGGTTTTTGGAGAATAAATCAATGGTTGTAAGGGGACATGTAGATGAGTCCTTTTGTGTCAAGGAGTAGTGGATCCATTGAGAGTGATCCAAGTAAGTGGGTTGGGACAATCACATCATATGTCAAATATGCATGAATGGTTAAGTTGAGTGAGTGCAGATTTAAGATGTGGAGTCTAGTGGAAGAAAATATTGTTGCAGATCACTAACCTATGCATCACACTGACACAACAATTGAGTTAGCAATTTATTTAAACCGAGGTCGACTAGAATATTGAGTTGGAAATTGATGATTTTGAGGTAAAAGATAAAGTTTGTTATGTTGATGAAATGGTTATAAAAATTCAAGGAAGATCGAACGATGAAGATTGAAACATTTTTTTAACACAACTGTCAAGGATGGTTTAAGAGGCAAAATCAACAATGGAGATTTAGCAGCAAAATATGAAGGATGGAAATTAAATGAGCTATGATTTCTATATAAGAGATAAGAGATTCATTTTTAATCACACCTGAAGTGCACATGCGAAGTTTATGCATGACTGATCAAACTGGTTAAAGATAGAACTGAACATTTTCTGCAAACATCACTGAGAAAATAGAGGAAAGATCATTATCGAGCATAAAAAAGTATGAAGTATGAGATGAACTAAAGTGAAAATTTGATCAGAGGTATTATGTACTTAGCATAGATTTGAAAATATTCAAAACAGAGTTGTACTTGAATCAGATCATTTTGCATATTCTTTTTTTCCACTGGTTCATTGTCCTGAACAGAGGTGGTTATGTAGATATGGCTTCTTCTTGAATTACAGTGGTTGAATCCTTATGGCCACTTGGAATCAAGAAGAGAAATTTGTATACTATGTAAATATTTCTTTAAGGTTTGTTTTATGTAGAGGAGCTAATTTTACCAACAATCCCTAGGTGATTCCATAGTTACCTAGCTAGGAACTTGCAGTGTTGCTGAGGGATAAAGAATGGTTGGATGGATTAGTTTGTGCCAATCCTGAGTTGTAGAGTGTAGGGGGTTCTGATTTGGTCAACTTCTACATTTAATTTTTGTGGTGTACTTAATTTGTTGTCTCTCTTTGGGATCTGTGTGGATCTAAATCTGGGTCTCTCTTAGGGATTTGAGTCCTGACCTCATTTGGTGGACTCTTGTATATATATTTGTTTCTTTGTTCTTAGTTGAGGCATCAATTCTAGTAGGAATTAGGTATCATATTATGATAGAAGACTAAGTGAAGAAAGGGGGGTCTGTGGCCTTTCATGTATGAAGATCATTCTATAAATCTTTGAATATATATGGCCAAAAATAGGAAGGCCTTATAGCCAGCATGTAATGAGTTTGATCAATTAATGAAAAGGATCTATAATGTTTCTTCTCTCACTCCGTGTGGTGTTGCTTCTGCATTGTATTTGTAAGTTGGTTTGGTATTTGGGAGTGTCCTATGCCCCTCATACTGACCTTCCTTGTGTCAGGTGGTATTAGAGAATTGGTGAGATCTATGTTCCTTCTTGTAAACCGTAACCCTAGTTGGTGATATTGTTGTGGGGTAGCATATTAAGATCAGACTTACAATTGCAGAGGGATTCAAGATGGTTTGTGGGAGAGGAAATGCAGATCTAGGTCTAGCTGATATGCTTAGACAGATGGATGCAAGATTCGAAGTTGTTGAGATAGCCTAGCATAGAGGAAGACATATTGAAGATGTTGGTGATGATGAATTAGAAGAAGTTCAAGGTAAAGCTTCACCTGCACCTGTGATGGATCAGGAAGAAGAGATATTCCTGAGAGCATTGACAAGTTTGAAGTCCACACCTCAGTTTAATCCTCTTGAGTATAGTGGAAATTTGGATTCTGATGAATTGATAGATTGGATAACTGAGATGACAAATTATTTTGAATATGAGAATGTATCAGAGGAAAAAAAAAAGTCAATATTGCAAGTACAAAGTTGAAAGGTCTTGTATCCTTATGGTTGGAACATCTGCAATTGGGCCGAAAGAAGAAAGGTAAAGAAAAAATCAAGGTATGGGATAAGATGGTAAAAAAATTAAAAGGGAAGTTTATACCTTGTGATTATCAGATCAACCTAGTTCAGCAAATGCAAAGTTTGAAGTAGAAAGATAGATCGGTAAAAGACTATACTGAGGAATTCTACAGATTGGACACAAGATCAGGACATGTTGAAGATGAAGTGGAAAGAGTAGAAAGATATTTGAATGGATTGAGGAGTTATATACAAGATGAGATCAGCTTGGTATAGATGGAAGGCATTGAAGAGGCATATAAGTTTTCCCTAAAAGTTGAGGAGAAATTGAACAAAATATATGAACAAAGACAAAGAGGCAGAGGTGGAAGATTCCCTAGAGGAAGAGGAAGATCTCACGGTGAGAATAGTAGATCTGAACCAGACAAATTAATTTTAGACACATCTCAAGACAAGGGAAATACTGAATGGAAAGGTGGAAGTTCATACTAAGGAAGAAGCAGTTACTCCTAAGGTGGTTATAACAGAAGAGGGTTCCAAGTAACTTGTTACAATTGTGGTGAGGAAGGACAAAAATCCTTTGGTTGTACACATGCAAGCAAGATAGTTGGTAGTAGTAGAAATGATTTGGTGCATGACGAGCCACCTAATGAAGCTGAGAAGGAAGGAAGTCTCATGATCTGAAGGATACTATGGAGTGAGAGATAAGTAGGATCCTCTCAGGAAAAGTTTGTTCAAGACTAGATGTAGAGTTGCAGACAAAGTTTGGAAAGTGATTGTTGATAGTGGAAGCTTGGAGAATCTAGCATTTGAGGAAATGGTCACAAAGTTGTAGTTGGAAAGAAGGAAACACCTGAAGCCCTATCAGATTTCATGGATCAAGGATGAGCATGTACATTAATGGTGAGTGAACAATGTTTTGTGAATCTAAAAATTGGAAAGTATTATGATAAGGTGTTGTGTGATATTATGCCTATGGATTGTTGTCATATTTTGTTAGGTAGACCTTGGAAATATGATAGACATGCTATACATGATAGAAGATTGATTAAATATTCTATTTGGGTTGATGGTAAGATACAAATTTTGTTACCTTTGGTTGAAGAATATTATGGTGAGATATGTACATCTACGAAAGTTGGTTTGATGGAAGGTAGACAGTTTGTTAAGGATTTGAAAATATATGATATCTATTATGCTTTGATTCCTAACAAACCGAGTAAGAATATAGAAGATGAAATTCCTGCATGGTTAAGAAGTTACTCACTGAGTACAAAGAGATCATTTCAGATAATGTACCTGATGGTTTTCTACCAATGAGAGATATCAGTCATTGTATGCATCTAATTCCTGAAGCTATTTTACCAAACAAAGCACTAGATCGGTTAACACCAATCAAGAATGAAGAGCTTAACTGACTCATAATTTCTGATTCTAACCCAGAACAGAATGTTGATTCTGACCCAAAATATGTGAAAGAAAATATGTTTTTGGATCCCCATAGTTTGCCAAAAAGGGTATCCGAATCTGCATTCCAATTCGTTGTTCTAAACCTATCCCTGCAAGAAAAATAGTTTTTTTTTTAGGGGGGGGAGGGGTTTGCCTTAGTCAAACCCTGATTTAGGAATTAACCTTGAAATCAATAATTAAAATAGATAATGCTAGCAAGTAGTAGAAGTAGATCTAATAATGAAGTTATGACAATAGATATGCAATTATACTTCGAATGTAAACAAGTATGTAAATATGAAAGCTTGGACTCAATATTAGAAACCATAAACCTCCATGATTGTATGCTTGGAATCCACCTTGAAATAAGAATGAATGAATCTTGAGGATGCACAAAGGATCTTGAAGGAAGATCACACCACCATGATAGATAGATCTAGGGTTTGAATGATAAATCTTGAATGCTTGAGCCAAATCCCTTCAAAGGCTTAAATGCTTAAATCCTTGATCTTCAATGGAAAACTTGAATGCTTGAGAGGAAGAAATGAAACCTTTATTGAACCTTGAAAGATTGAGGACATGTAGATAACTTTCGTGCTTAGATTTCACTTCTTGAGTCTTAGAGAAAATGAGAGGAGAAGGCTTCCTTATATATGAATCTAGGGCACAATCTTCTAGAGAAGCCTACATAGGAGAATTGAATTTCCATTAGACCTATATCCCTATAAGAGGACCTATATTAAATATAATTTAAGAGTCATCACTTCAGAACCCAAAATAGCTGACCCAAAAGCGGGAAATGAACTTTTAATGACCCATGGCAGCTGAAAAACTTTCAACTTAAAAAGGGGGACATGGGTAAAAATCAAGGTCAACCTTGGCCTAGGTCGAGGTCGAGGTCGACCTTGACCCATGGAGTCAGAACCCCTGGAAAATGTGCCAGGTGGGATAGATAGTATCCAGAGAGGCCCAATCAAGGTCCTAAACAGGCACAGAAGCAGGAGAGGGTACAGAAATGAGGGGATAATATGATGATGGTTAAAAACACCCCCTAAGGAGGGATAAAAATTCTTAACATGGAAGTTATTCCATTTTAATATGATACATGAAGACCCCACTTTAGCGGGAGTACAGAAATCGAACATACTCGCGGTAAAGTTAGAAGAAAGACTCCAATGGATCACAATGAGGTAGAACATCACTTAGTCAAGGACATGAACCCCCAGACCAAGGACTCTAACTCAACATACATGCACAAAATTATGAAAGCAAAGAGCAATTAATCATAGAAATCATACGCGACTACATAAAAAAGACAAGAGCAACACTATAAATAACATAGCTTCATGATATAATCCTACTAACATGAAAGAGAAAGAGAGGAAAGAGAAAGTGATTACCTCACCTAGTTAGATGCTCACCTTACCATGAATCACCAAGGAGGGAGAGCCCAACAAGTTCACCCATGAACTATGCTTTGTAATTGTAATGCGTCTCCTTTAATATAATCATGGATCAAATAATAAGTGGAAGGTAAATGAAAGAATTCTTGCACATCTGCATCATGAACCCTAGTTTGAGCCCCATTATAAGTGTGGGAAGAACTAGGGATAGAAGATGGATAAATAAGAGTAGGAATATTAGGAATTGGATTAGGAAGGATAGGATGAGGATTATGAGAATTAGGAACTAGATTAGGAATGATAGGATTAGGATTAGGATTAGGAAGATTACTAAATGGGGTATCATCTACCCAATTCTTCACATAATCCAAAAGAGCAATAAGTCCACTACACAAATCCTTAATGAAAGTTTTGAAAGTGGGAAGACTAGTATTAGTTAATCTCATAATAGCATGAGAAGGTGAAACATGAAGAGTAACAAACATGATGAATTGGATGATACTTTCATAAACATCATAAGTACTCTAAAGAGATGCTAAAAGAAGAATACTAAGGAAAATAACCATACACCAACGCATCTTAAAGATTATCATAGTGAATGAAATGTAAGAATTTTTTTTATATTTTTATGAGTGTGTATATTTTTTTTTGTATTTTAAAATGTAAGAGCATAAAAGCAAACTAATTTAGTATGTATGCAAAAGATAGTCTCTAAAGAAAAGAGGCAAAGCATCTAACACCAAAAAGAAATAGTTGTCTATCGCGGGTTCACCAAAATGTAACATAAGAAAAATGAATGTATGTGTGTGGAATGTTATATGTGTTATGAAAATGGATGATTATAAATTTAATGTGTGGGTTTTAGGAATAGTGAAGAAGGTAATTTTGTCCTCTTCATCCCAAATTTCATAAAGGGAAGATCCAAATTGATTAACCCCAAAGAAAGGATCAATACATAAATGAATCAACCTATTAGGGATAGGGATAAAGATAAAAACCCTAACTTCTATTTTATAGAAGAGAGTGTGTGATAGATTTAGGAACATTAAAACTTTAATTGAAATGAATTGAAGAAAAGTACTAACCTCAAAATGCTACAGATTTGAAGAATTATTTTTTAGGGTGTCTACACTGAGTTTTTGGAAAATTTGCCACCAGATCTAGAACATAAACTTAGGGACAAAGAAAACCCATAAATCTTTTCCGAATCTGATTCAGTTCCAATTTTGGCCCAAAAATGAATGTTACCTTTGACCCAAAATTTCTGATTCTAACCCAGAATCTCTGATTCTGACCCATAACAAAATTTTGATTCTAACCCAGAAATGAATGTCACCTTTGACCCACAATTTGTGATTTTGACCTAGAACACAATGTCGATTCTGATCCAAAATGTCTTATAGAAAATTTGTTTCTAGATCTTGATAGTTTTTCAAAAAGGGTATTTAAATCTGCACTCCAATTTGTTGTTCTGAACCTATCCCTACAAGAAAAATGGTTTGTTTGTTGGGGGGAGGGGTTTGCCTTAGTCAAACCTTGATTTAGGAATTAACCTTGAAATCAATAATTGAAATATAGAATGCTAGCAAGTAGTAGAAGTAGATCTAATAATGAAGCTATGACAATAGATATGCAATTATACTTTGAATGTAAACAAGTATGTAAATATGAAAGCTTAGACTCAATATTAGAAACCATAAACCTCCATTATTGTATGCTTGGAATCCACCTTGAAAGAATAATGAATGAATCTTGAGTATGCACAAAGGATCTTGAAGGAAGATCACACCACCATGATAGATAGGTCTAGGGTTTGAATGATAAATCTTGAATGCTTGAACCAAATCCCTTGAAAGGCTTGAATGCTTAAATCCTTGATCTTCAATGGAGAACTTGAATGCTTGAGAGGAAGACTTGAAAACCTTGATTGAACCTTGAAATCTCGAGGACATGTAGATAACTTTCATGCTTAGATTTCACTTCTTGAGTCTTAGAGAAAATGAGAGGAGAAGGCTTCCTTATACATGAATCTAGGGCACAATCTTCTAGAGAATCCTACATAGGAGAATTAAATTCCCATTATACCTATATCCCTAAAAGAGGACCTATATTAAATATAATTTAAGAGTTGTCTCTTCAAAACCCAAAATAGCCCACCCAAAAGTAGGAAATGAACTTCTAATGACCCCCAACAGCCGACCTAGGGAGTTAGAACCCCTGAAAAATGTGTTGGGTGGGATGGATAGTGTCCGAAGAGGCCCAATCAGGGTCCTAATTAGGCATAGAAGTAGGATAGGGTGCATAAATGAGGGGACAATATGATGATGGTCAAAAAAAACCCCTAAGGAGGGATAAATGTTCTTAACATGGAAGTGCTTCCATTTTAAGATGATACATTGGGAAGGCCTTATAGCCCGACATGTAATGAGTTTGATCAATTAATAAAAATGATCTTTGTTGTTTCTTCTCTCACTCTATGTGTTGTTGCTTCTTCATTGTATGTCCAAGCTGGTTTGGTATTTGGGAGTGCCCTAGACCTCTCATACTGGGCCTTCTTGTATCAAAATCCTAGTCGGTTAGTTGTTTTGGGGTAGCAGATTGCGATCTGACCTGCAATTGCAGAGGGTTTCAAGATGGTTCAAGGGAAGCAAAATGTAGATCCAAAGCTGATATGCTAAGAAAAATTGTTAGTGATGATGAAGCTGAGGAAGTGCAGGAGGAAGTTGCACCTACACCTATAATGGATCAAGGAGAAGAAAGGTTCCTGCAAAAATTGACAATTTTGAAGTTCACACCATAGTTTAATCCTCCTGAGTATAGTGGAAAGTTGGATTCAAATGAATTGACAGACTGGATAACCGATATGGAGAAACACTTTGAGTATGAGAATATATCAGAGGAGAAAAAGGTGAAGATTGCAAGCACAAAATTGAAAGGTCGTGCATCCTTGTGGTGGGAGCATTTGCAATTGGACCAAAAGAAGAAAGAAAAAGACAAAGTCAAGGTATGGCATAAGATGATAAATAAGTTGAAGGGAAATTTTCTACCTTGTGATTATCAGATTAACCTAGTTAGGAGAATGCAAAGTTTGAAGCAAAAAGATAGTTCTATGAAGGATTACACCGAGGAATTTTACATGTTAGATATTAGATCTAGACATGCTGAAGATGAGGTGGAAAGAATTGCAAGATACTTGAATGGATTATTGAGTTTTATTTAAGAAGAGATCAATTTGCTAAAGATGGAGAGTATTGAGGAGGCTTATCAATTTTTCCTAAAAGCTGAGGAGAAATTGAATAAAAGACACGAGCAAAGACAAAAATGAAGAGGTGGTAGATTCCCTAGAGGAAAAGGTAGATCTTATGATGAAAATAGTAGATTTGATCAGGAAAAGACAATTCAAGACAAAGATAAGACCAAGTGGAAAGGTGGAAGTTCATTTAGAGGAAGAGGTAACTACTCCCGAGGTGGATATGGAAGAAGAGGATTCCAAGGAACTTGTTACAATTTTGGCAAAGAGGCAAATAGATCATTTGAGTGTACACATGCAAGCAAGAAGGTCGATAGTAGCAGAAATGATTTGGTGAAAGAAGATTCATCAAATGAACCTAAGAAGGAAGGAAACCTGATGGTCAGAAGAATATTGTACAGTGAAAATAATAAGCAAGATATGGTAAGAAAGAGTTTGTTCAAGACCAGATGCAGAGTTGCAGACAAAGTTTGGAAAGTGATTATTGATAGTGGAAGTTTAGAGAATATGGCATCCAAGGAAATGGTTACAAAGTTACTATTGGAAAGATTGAAGCACCCAAAGCCCTATCAAATTTCATGGATCAAGGATGAGCATACACTTATGGTGAGTGAACAATGTTTTGTGAATCTGAAAATTGGAAAGTATTATGATAAGGTGTTGTGTGATATTATGCCTATGGATTGTTGTCATATTTTGTTGGGTAGACCTTGGAAATATGATAAACATGTTATACATGGTGGAAGATTGAACACATATACTATTTGGGTTGATGGAAAGAGGCAAATATTGCTACCTTTGGTTGAAGAATTTATTAGTGAGATATGTACATCTATGAAAGTTTGTTTGATGGAAGGTAGACAATTTGTTAAGGATTTAAAGAGAGATGATGTTTTTTATGCTTTGATTCCTAACAAACCAAGTGAGAAAAAAAAAAAGATAAAGCTCCTGAAGAGGTTGAGAAGTTGCTCACTGAGTACAAGGAGATCATTTCAGATAATGTACCTGATGGTTTGCCACCTATGAGAAATATTAGTCATTGTATGGATCTTATTCCTGGAGCTATTTTTCTGAACAAGGAACCACACCGATCGACACCAACTGAGAATGAGGAACTCAATAGACAAGTTCATGATTTATTATAGGAGGGTTTGATCAAAGAAAGTTTGAGTCTGTGTGCAATACCAGTTGTGTTGGCACCTAAGAAGAATGTAGAATGGTGAATGTGTACTGATTCAAGAGATATAAAAAAGATAATAGTTAAGTATCAGTTTCCTATACTGAGAATTGATGATATAATGGTTTGAGTGGAGAAAAATATTTTACCAAGATTGATTTGAAGAGTGGATATAATTTGATCAGAAGCAGAGAAGGTAATGAATGGAAGACTAATTTCAAGACAAAAGAAGGTTTGTATGAATGGTTGGTTATGCCTTTTGGTTTAACTAATGCACCAAGTACTTTTATGAGGTTAATGAATGATGTCCTGAAGAAATGGAAACATTATTTGATGCTGAGTGAATTTGTGTTGTATATTAATCATAATTTTTTACAGTATTTGGGTAGTCAGAATAAGTTGAATCAAAGACATATGAAATGGGTAGAGTATTTATAGAATTTCACATTTGTGATAAAGCATAAGAGTGGAGTATCCAACCGAGTTACTGATGCATTAAGTAGAAGAAGATCTTTGCTGACTGAAATGAGAATTGAGGTTCTTGGTTTTGATGATATGAAGAATTCGTATGAAATTGACCCTGGTTTTTTAAAGCCGTAGAGAATGTACAAAGCACCTATTCTAGATCAACTGAGTAGGTTTGAAGAATATTTCATTCAAGAAGATATGTTGTTCAAAGAAATTTGGTTATGTATATCAAGAGGATCAATGAGAACCAATTTGATAAAGGAGATGAATAATAGTGGTTTGGCTAGACATTTTGGCATTGATAAGACGTCGAGTTTACTTAAGGAAAGGTGTTTTTGGCCTCATTTGTATAAGGATGTTCAAAAATTTGTAAAGAGTTGTGAGTTTTGTCAAGTTGCAAAAGGAGTAAGTCAAAATACTAGATTTTATACACCGATTTCTGTTCTTGAGAAACCTTAGAGTGATATCAGCTTGAATTTTTTCCTTGGCTTACCGAGGATAGCAAGAGGTAGTGATTCCATATTTTTTGTTGTGGATAGATTTTCCAAGATGACACATTTCATACTATGTAGGAAAACATCAGATGCAATGTAAATAGCACATCTCTTCTTCAAGGAGATTGTCAAATTGCATGGATTATCGACAATTCTATCCACAAGCTCCTCAAGCTTTAATGTGAATTGCCTCAATCGACGATTCTATCCACAAGCTCTATCTATTATGATCTATTTCAGCCATCATAAAATTTCTATCACAATAGAAGATTTCCATCATTTGATATCACATTTTATATCTTGAGTATTGGCCTATTATAATGTCAACACATGACATTCACCAAGTACTCTAAGTATTGACCTATCAAAACATCAACATATGATATTCACCAAGTACTCAATAAGGTATTGGCCTGCAGAACATCAACACATGATATTCACCAAATACCTATCATATATCTATACAAACAAATCATAGACCGCCAATGACATCTAACACTTAGTTGTTGATTTACAAGATATATCTATGCAAACAACTTATAGACTATAAATTTAATGACATCTAACATTTAGGTGTTGCTTTACAAGATGTATATATACAAACAACTCATAGACCATTAATTTAATGACATCTAACACTTAGTTTTTGCTTTACAAGATATATTTATGCAAAAAACTCACAGACTGTGAATTTAATGACATCTAACACTTAGTTGTTCCTTTAATTCATCATGATTTGTTTCAACATTATAAATAATGTATATCATGATTTAAGTTATTGTAAGGTCATCACCTTCCAATAACTTATGCAAATACAAGTGATAATCATTTGGAATTTGTCACTTCCTTATGATGTACATAGGAGGCAGGCCCATTAAAATCATATAGTCACACGTATGGACTTTCAAACTCCCTCTGAATATCAATCATATGATCTCCTCATCAATGATGCTTTTCATGAGCATCAGACTCCATTTGAATCTGACGTCAATTCTCCTTTTTTTGCAAGAGAATCCTTAGAAAAGATCAAGGCGAATATCTTTTATAGTACATATATAAATACAAATAAAAGACATACTACAATGAGTAGATAAATGTAATATTTGAGGATAATAAATACTTATCTACACATCAACATCCTTGACACAAGTTGCTTTAGTGAAGGTCCACATACATCAAATCATAAAACACCTTCTCATATTATTTGAGAGACATCTCCCCTTTGAATTATCTCCTCACTAAGAATAGTTCAATTGGAAATGTAAAATTGGTTATTGTTCTCCCCCCTCAATGCACAATTCTCACTCTTATATTGTTGAACAATTCTCATGTCTTATTATGAAATGACTTGATTTATCCAAGAGAGGTGAAACTCTATAATTGATTCTTTCTTTCTAGAAAGAGACACCCTTCCTTGAATTCATGCTTCTTTGTTAATGCTTGACCATGATCATAACAAATTAATATGTATCTTTAATGAAAGTCACTTTCAGGAATTTCACATAGACTCATACACATTCTGTCATAACTTTTGAACCCCACACTTTCTTTCTGATTGCTTCAGTTTGATTATCTGAAATTAGTTTTTCACCAACATATCCAAAATTTAGCAAAATCCAATGGTGGATTTGTGCGCTAAGGTCCTTTTACCGAGACTGTATTTTCTGAGAGAGTCACACGTTCACCATCAACAAACTACTATCTTACATTTGCAGTCTAGCTCTGATACCATGTTAAGTTTTTAGGATAGCTGGAAATGTAATAACACTCTATGTTGTATGTGTTTTCCAAATGCAACAATCTCTCTTTCATTTATATTGGAAATGAGGCTGGGAGAGACATGTCCCTTTATGGGACATGTCTATTCATTATTATTTATAAGAAAGGACATGCCTCTTCCCATTACTTATAATTTAATCAATCTTATAATGTTTTATCAGTCAATTATTAATTAAGAATAATATAATTATTTAATATTGAATATTATATTTCATATGATAAATAATAATATAAAATATAAAATATATTATTATTAATCAACATATATTATATGTATTCTAATGATCATATGACTGAAGCTACAAACACTACCACTGAAGGAGAAAAATTTGCTGAGTTTATGAAGTCATTGCACGAGGAAGTGAAACATAAGTTGGAGCAAAGTAATCAGAAATACAAGGATAGTGCAGATAGATCAAGTATAAATAATTTTTTTGAGGTTGGTGATGAAGTGATGGTTCATTTGAAGGCATATTTCCTATTGGAACTTATGCTAAATTGAAGATGAAGAAATTTGGTCCCTGCAAGATATTGAGAAAGTTTGACAGTGGAAATACTTATGAAGTAGAGTTACCTGATGACATGGACATATCACTTATATTCAATATTTCAGATTTGTATGAGTATCACGAACCTAATGAAGAATTGACAGTTTTGAGTGATTATCCTAAGAAATAGATAGAAGAAGTTGAAAAGTTTTTGGAACAAAGAATTGGCAGAAGCACAAGAGGAAAGGATTACATGGAATACTTGGTAAAGTAGAAGAACAGATCGATAGAAGAATCTACATGAATTTATCAATCATAGTTGGATTTAGCTCAAGTTATACCTCACTCATGATTCAAAAAATCATTCTTTTCAACCCCAGGTGTCGGATGTAGGAGCATCTTGGGTTCATGGAAATCCAGTGTCAACCAAAAATATGTTTTCTTTTGAGCTCGGTAGCTTGCTAGAGACTTGCAGTAAAATGCCTAGTAACTATTGTGGAGTTCTCGATTGAAGGTTCTTATCTTGGTTCACTGTCAAACTCGGTTACTATTCTTGGCTTGGTTTCACTGAACGGTCTCGATGGTTATTTCTGTTTGCTTGGTGGTTTCCTATTTCCTATCTTACTGAGTGGGTTTTGCTTTGTTGGATCTTCGGGCTGACATGTGCAGTTAATTTTGGTTATATTATTAATGTGAGATCACTCATTGGGGAACGTGTGGACCTAAATCTGGGTCGTTACTTTCTCCAATGCTAGATCTCAAGGATCTTTTGGGCCGACCTTTTCGATAGCCTCTTGTATAAATGTAATGTTCTGTTGATGGGTTTAGGGTAGAAGATTAGTAGTGAAATTTAGGAAGAAGAAGCTACAGATTGTGGATCGTGCATGTATGAGGACTGTATTTGAATAGATTTTGAATGTATTTGGCCATAACTGGGAAGTCCTTATAGCCCGACATGTATGAAGTTTGATGAAATAAATATTAAAAATCTATATTCCTTCTCTCCTTTTCTGTGTTTGAGCTTCTAAGTTGTGATTCTACAAGTAGATTTGGTGTTTGGGAGTGCCTTTGGCCCCATGTACTATCCCTCCTTGTGTTAGACAAGGAGGTGTGCATAAGGTTCAGACAGAGCCTTGATGAAGAGACATAGCGTAGTTGAATCCATTTGAGTGGATTTCCCATTGAAAGATTGAATTCAAGCTTGTTTCCTTTTAAATCACCCATATTAGGGTTTGGCATTATATGAAGGGTTGAAGAATTAAAACTTACAAAATCCTTTAGATCTTCCAAAAGGGTGTCCAGAATGGTGAAGAGTTCAGTAGGTTGTTTGTAAGATTTTTGAGTTAGAACACCAAAACCTCACAATTAGGACTAATTGAGACCTACAAGCCAGGTAGGCCTAAAAACATGGAAACTTGAAATCGATAGAACAATGGTTTAAAGATCACACAAAATGTGATGTTTGGTGTCTGAACTGATGAGTTTGGAAGGCCTAAGCTCCTATAAGATGAATGTGGAAGAGCTAGGAAGCTGGTTGTTGAGCTTACCCTTGTGAGTTCAACTTAGGAATGTGTGAAATTTGAGTTGATAAAGAAGCTCTAGGAGAGTAGGAGAGGTAAGAGTTTGAACCTCCTAAGGTAGAAGGGTTTGTGATTGGAAAGAAGCCCTAGAAGGTCCTAGAAGTGACCTAGAGAAGAGCTCAAAGGAGCTCATTTGAGGAGCGTCCCTATCACTCGCACAAGGTCGTCCTGGACAATCTTGTCTAAGACAAGGCCGACCTAGACGACCTTGTCTAGGCATTGCTTCTCGTAAAGCTAGCTTGGGTCTAAGGGAGTGTGATAAGTTGCAAAGGAAGAAAATGATAGATGCAAGAATCAAGCATAAAGACATTAAGACCTCGAAATCACCAAAATGGAGTGAAAACTACTTTTCTTTTTGAAAGGTGTATGATAGGAATTATATCATAACTTACATTGATTATTCTTATTACAAATTTTATTTAAAAAAATGTAATATTTTAATCTAATTTATAATTATTTTTTGTCTAATATGATATAAGAAATGATGTCATACCTCACATTGATTAAATCTAATTTAAAAATTTAAAAAAATATAATTATTCTTTTATGAAAATGTATGATGCAAGTGATGATCTCATTCCTTACAGTGATCAATCTAATTTGAAAAATTGTAAGACATATATGCATATTTTTATTAAAATAAATATTGATATAAAAGTTACATATTATCTTAGATTGACTAATCTAATTTAAAATATGAATTAAATAATAGATATATGTGAACTAATAGAAATATTAGGTGGTATTTGTACCATTTTGACAGAAGTCACAAATCTGTTTTAAAAAATTTGTGAGGTTTATGGAGGATAGGAGTGAAGAGACAATCTAAAAAGTTAAATGTTAACAATTATATTCGGTGGCATCTTTTTAATTATTGTAATGTACAAGCACTACAATTGATTCTTGTAGATGCAACTTGCACGGCACTGTCCTGTCTTTTGTCCACAACATTTCTCATCATTATCATGACTCTCTATCCTCGTACAAAAACATACCTAGCCTTTCCTCCACAACACCACTTCATATCTTTCTATCAAAGCTACTCGATTCCATGGCATCTGCTTCTACTTCTAGTTGTGACACTGAGCATGAACCAGTAAATGAACATTCAAATGCAAGTGAAGAAATTGTTGTATCTCCATCTGCTTCTACTAAACCCTCTGTGAAAACCCTATTTTCATCCTGTTTTAATTGGTTTTCTTTCTTTCTCTCCCTCTCTCCAACTCGTCAGCATTCTAATGGTTTTCAGGGGAGCGCACTATCTCCATCCCATACACATGCTGTTTTGAAGAACTTGTACCATACGCATCTACTACTGGTAGATCCACTCTAATGCCACACAGAAAGCCGCCCTACGATGTGTTTATTAATCATCGTGGCTCAGATGTCAAACACACCCTCGCAACATCTCTCTATAAGGCCCTCACTGGCATGAAAAAATATAGATATATGAAGCAAAGCGCCTGGCATCGCCTCT
>MU224574.1:2536030-2587921 GCA_018584345.1 Thuja plicata
TATGTATATATACACATGTGTGCATGTGTGTATATATACACACATGTATACACACCATATTCAAAGAAATTAAAAAATAAAGATTTAAAATTTCTTATGCATCTTCGCATTCATCTTCCGAGTGAACCAAACGGGTAAGACCATATTCCAAATTTCATTTTGAGGATAAGTGGAATTTCGAACAAAACTTACTGGGAATTTCAACTCAAGAAGATCTCTAGAATTTTACCCAAAGATATTAAAGAGAGATTAAAAGTGAGTTATGATGCCTTTGATGATGAGGAGAAGCAGATTTTCTTAGATATTGCTTGTTTCTTTATTGGAGAGAATAGAATCTCATCTATTGCAGCTTGGGATGGATCAGGATGGAATGGTCAGCATAGTTGGGAACAACTTTTAAATACATGTCTTGTTGAGATCAGTGTTGACAATATAAGAATGCAAGACCACTTGCGTGACTTGGGAATAGAAATTGCAAATTACTAGTCACCCTACCGTCTCTGATCTCCCCAACAGACTATTAATATTGGTAATGCAGTACAGGTACTTTTTCTTTATCTAAATGTATTTGTTCGGTTCTTGTTTTCATGATTTTTAATGTGTCTTTAAATATATGATTCCATTTTTGTTTGTATTTAAAGGGAATTGCAATTCGAGGAATAATAGCCCACAACAACTGAAACTAAAAGCAAGAATGAGGAGTTTCCTGTACGCTCCCAGGATGGAAAGCTTATAGTTAAGGCAAGCGGAGTAAATTAAAGTGTGGAACCCTCCTTTCTTGGATTGAAAATTTTTCATATTACAGGAAATTATTATAATCAAGTAATTGGTGATCTATCAAAAGATCTGGTATGGCTTCGCTGGCATGACACTGAGCAGAGAAATCTTTGGACATTGAGTTCATTGACAAATTTGAGGGTTTTAAAACTCCATGAAAATTTGAAAGGGGCACATCACTTAGAAGAACTTTGGGAGACTGAAAGCAATGTAAGCATGTGCTTTTAATAAGCTACATTTCAAAGCTTACTTCTGTGTTTTTATTATTTAGCTTCAGTTGATCTCATAAATTATTTTTTGCAGGCTCCTGTGGAGTTAAGAGAACTAGTTATCAGTGGGTGCCTAGAATTCCAAGGATTTCCAAAATCCATGGGATATCTTAGGCATTTGAAAAAGATAGTCGTGAGTAGTGGGAGCAAGGTGAGGAGTCTGCCAGAAGAATTCTGTCTTCTACAACCGCTGGAGTACTTTGATTTAGATGGTTCAGAGCTATCATCACTACCCAGAAAATTTGGTGATCTGAGGAACCTCAGGCATTTTAATTTGTCTAGTTACCAGAAATTGAGGACGTTACCTGCCTCTTTTAAGGATCTCACACTCCTGCAATACCTCTCCTTAGATGAATATTCTAAGCTCACCTTAGAACCAGACATTCTGGAAAACATGACAAAGCTCGAGTATTTCAGTCTCTCTGGTTGTGACCAATTAGAAGAGTTACCTTGTCACATTACAAATCAGGCCTAATTGAAAGTGCTCACTTTATGTATAAAGAGGTTAAAAGAGGCACCAGTGAACATTGGTCAACTGAGCAAGCTGCAATAGATGAATATCACAAGTAGCTTGCTGACAAGCCTGCCAACATCAATTGGACAGTTGTCTTCATTGACTTCTCTTCAAATTTGTGATAGTCACAAGCTAGAATGTCTACCTGACTCTCTGGGGCACCTTTATCTCTTAAAGAATTTAGAATTAGAAATATGGGCTTAGGAGTGAAATCCTTACCAAAATCAGTTGGGCAACTAATTAATCTTCAAAAGCTGCGTATATGTTATTGCCCAATCACCGAATTGGATCTCCAGGCAGGGTTGTTTACTTGTTTGAAGGAGATAGAGCTAGAGCATACTGAAGTGGTCAAGATCTCCATCTCTGAAGACTGTTGTCCCACCCTTGAGACTCTGTCACTTCGTGAGAATGAAAATTTAAAGAATATAGAAGTCCTCCCAAACACCCTCACAACAAAGTTAAGAAAATACAAGGTTTAGAACACTGCAGAGCATTAGACAGGTTGAAAGTGCATACGAGGTGGGAGGAAACAGGTATAGAAAGTTTGGGGCGCATGGAAAGATTGATAAGTCTTGAACTTAAAGCAGTCAGCAGATCAGGTGTTGAGAGTTGCATTCAAAGCATTGAGGTAATTATAGTTTATAGGCATTTAGAATTCTTATTATTTTCAATTGATTGCCATTAGCTAATGTGTTAATGTGCAAAGGATTTGCAGAAATGGCCAAAAGAAGAAATAATTGTTTGCACAAGGGCAGTCCCTGAAGCAAGTACACTCGTAAACTCCTATGTAAATGCCTTCCCCAATCTCTCTATCTTGGACTCCTTCGGTAGCCAGAAAATAAACTCTGATCCATCTCTCAAATGGCCCTACACTGCTCTCTGCATTCTGAATTGTGAATCTACAAAAACGTTTTTCCACCTGACATGTGGTAGTTCAGAAGATAATAAGAGAGGTAATTTATGGGATGGTGTTGGAGAGGGGTAAATGGATATGGACAGCTTTCTTAACAGAGCATTCCAGGGTCCACTGGAGCATTTCAAATCACAAACTATCACAAGTACAATTGTCTACTATAAACCTAATTGTGTGATTCACAATAGCAACAAGGGCTGCAGGGCAGCAAAGTTCCTGCCAAGTGCAGGCAGGGCAGTTCTGGGTTGGAGGAAAGAGTTGCAGAGCTCTATGCAACAGGATTGAAGCTTACAGAATTGTTCATGGTTTTATTTTTGTACGAGACAATCTTTGAGAAAATATATGGAACTTTGCAAATCTTTCAGCTGTGCAATACATTTTTGTAAAAACTATATGGAATTGGAACTCTGGAGATAGTATTGGGAAGTTGGGAATTTTTCATCTACTATAAGTTGATGATGAGGTGGCACCATGAAGTCAATGTTTTCAATATGTTATGTAGTAATTCTATTATGGGGGCTGCTCCCAATGTTTATATAGTAGCCTTTTATCTCAGAATGGCTCTGCTCAGTACCTATTCATGCCAGATGTGAGCTGAGTCACTGGGTTACATGGCTGGGTGGGTTGTCCATAGGCAGATCCCCACAAGAGAAGAATAAACAATTTCTGTTTTTCATGTTGAAGCAATTGCCTGCCGACAATATCTTCTTGGAAGGGATTGATGGTCACACAATTCAAATTGGCTCATTAAGAGAACCAGCCATTGCTGAGAAACAATGAATGAAAATATTAGTAGTGATAACTATTATTTTTAGTGGGTCTACCTTAGTCTGGGAGAAACTTGTGCCCCAGGCAGTAATTCAGCTGTACACTGTAAAAAAAGTCAAATTAGTATACAACGTGATTATCTATATTGAACATTGTTCGGTTGTTCTAACACTTGGCTTCCTTTTCACTCATTTGAGTTATTACCACAAATGGCTCAGATGCTGCTCTGCATGGTTAGACTTGTGTAGAACAAATTAGGAAATGTGACATGCATAACATCCAATTGGATTGCAATTTATAATTATCTAGTACTTTAAACAGGTCGCCAAAAACATGAACTTGTATTACAAATTTGAGAGACCTGAATATGGTGTCAGTGTTTCAGTAATGATATCATTGTAAATGCTTTGGTGCTTATAATGGAAATAACATTTTTAACAGTAAAATTCAGTCCATGAATGCTGAAAAGTGATACAAGCAGACCAATATAGGTGAAGATACGATGGAAAAAATTGTGTTTGATAATATAGGGTGCTTGCTACTGAACAGTGATACATGTAAATCATAGCCCACGAGAAAGCAACAAGGGAAAATGTCCCAGATTTCAGTCCATTGATTGGTATAAGAACATATAATAAAACATAAATAACTCAGTAGGAAACTAAACAACATAAAAACCATAGAAACAGACCAAATATATTACTGATTATCATTATAAGGCCTGTCATAACAATATTGAGACCATGGGTTTGTAACACGGAGAGCAGATTACAATGTCTGTCTACATTGAAAAAATGTAGGGGAGCTTGGCCCAAATGCTATACAAAATAAAAGATTCAATGTTGGTTGGGCCGAAATGCTATGCAAAATACAAAATTCAAGGTTCTGCAGTGCAAAGGACTTACTGCTTAACAATCTTAACAATGGTGTTGTTGACAGACAATGCGAAATGTACCATAGAGCTGCAATTTGCGCAACGCATATACCATTGGTGAGATGTTCTATTGGTACTGTTTCATATGATATGGCTGCAATTTCTGAGAAGTTTTGTTTGAGGAGATCTCCTTGCAAAGAGCAATCAATGTTACATTCCTGCCTATGCAAGGTGCAAATCAAATTGACGTGGCATGAAGGCTGGGTGGCTTCATTGCAATGTGTGCAGTACACAAAGTCAAAACTAGCAGAAGTGTCGAATGTCAATGAGCGGTGGCATGCATTGCAACATATTTCATAAGGCGGCAAATGTTCATTTTTTTCCTTTAGTGTGCCAAGCACCTGCAAAACAAATGAAGTAAATATGCATTGTATGAAGGACCCAAAGAGTTGGATGCAATTCAGAATATAAATAAAAAATGAGACAAAAAAAAAGCTTTTTGTGCTTGCTTGGATGTTGCAGTGTGCCTTCATGCATTCATTGTTAAGCTTTTGTACAAATGAAGATTGTGATGGCCGGATGGAATGTGTACCTTTTGGACCACTCCACACAAAATTTTTGAATGGTATTAGAGGCATGTCCATTGTTGAAAATAATTGTTGCAGAGCAGCCCATACATCTATGTAGCTGCTTGACACAAGGACATGCAAAACTAGTGGTTAGTGCATAACGGTAGGGTAACTAGTAGTTAGACATAATGGTAGAGTATTAAGTGGGCAGGAAGTAAAAAAGCTTTTGCATATGGTTAGAAGTGCACCATGGTCATGTCTTCCTGTAAATCTCCATCTTTCAAATGTACTTCAAGTTGACCTCTGTTGATGTGATATATTGTGGCGATTGCTCCAAAGGAGTCAATTGCATAATTGCAATCAGCGTCTATTGGTTGAGAAATGGTCATGTCGGGTGTTAATTTGTATTGCTTGCAAACAGGTTTGATAATCTCCATCGCGCTTTCGGCGATTAAAGCAATGCAACAATATGCATCACCTCTCTTGTACTATGTTTTATTTTTAATTGACAAGTCAGTAATTCGTATGCTGGAACCAACTATGATGCGTGGCAAGAAATTGTCTATTATGGTATTGCTGATGTTCATTGTCATTGTCATTTGTCCATTGGAATCCACAAGGTCCACATAGACAATCTCTGCTTTAGTTTGCTTATTGGGGTATTTGTTTGATGCAGGTCCATAAACAACCAAGACTTCACCTTCAAATGCAAGTCCACTTCGTTGTCTGCAGAGATTCAATGTTGTACTTGGGTACTGTGGTATTGAGGTGAGGCTGCAAGTACAAAATAAGGAATCACGTGTTCATAAAAAGCAATTCAATGGATAAATAGTTAAATGCAAATAAACCAAAATATATTGCCACAACAGTTGTTAAATCTGTGAAGACGATACACCTTTAGTTGTCCATCCTAAAGCCTTAACAAATGCATCAAGTTTTTAAGATTACAAATCTGGAATCTTATAACATATGTTTACATTTACAATGCTCAATATACAAAAAGTGTCATGTTTCAAAAGTACATTTAATGCCACGTTCAAAGATACATTTCATTAAGATACATTTGTGGAGTATATTATTTACTTTCCCATATGGAAGGCAATGAAAGAGCATAAATCTTGTTTCCAAAGCTTAACAGAAACAAAGCCAGATTGTTTGGATTAAAGCCAAAGGAAGGTTGGTCTGATACTGAAACCAGTACAATGGATGTATTAATGTTCATTGTTTATTGTAGATGGACAACAATTCATAAAAAGCAAAAAGAGCAGGTTTACTTGAAGTTTAATTCTGACAGGTCTGTAGAATATCAAATTTGGAATGCTGAAATACTGAATTGGTGGCCTCATAGGTATTTGGAAAATTGCCAAATTGAGAAATACAGAGACCCCCTGTTTTAGGAAGTCTATGGCATTCTTGGGAGTGTAAAGGCAAAAACTGTTAAATTTCAAGTGGTTGGAGAGGAAGTGTTGAGATTATTAGGGCAAGCGTATTATTAGAGTTAAGACATACGATCATCAGGTACAATTAAATGCATGAACACTTTTGATAGAATTGAACTTTTGATGCCTTGGAACCTGATGAAATTTTGGATATTGATGAAATTTTTTTACCTCTTTTGATCTGTTTACATGCAAGGTGTTTGAGATAAAGGGGCACAGAGCAACCTTTACCTATATATCCGAAACTGGGCATTGAAATGAGACTTACTTCAACAAACTATCCCAAATTTTTATACTAATATCATTTTCTAAAGACCATTATTCTTTACCAAGGTTCCGTCGGACAAGTGAGCTGGATTGCAGGAACCAACAGAGGCCATGTATTGTGGTTCTACTCCTGCTTACGTATAATGTGCAGGTCACAGGGTTATACCGAGTCACAGAAATGTTTTTATCTGAACTAGACATTGATGCCTGTCAATCTTGGGAAGTACAGGCTTGGAATGATAAATTTTGATATTTAGGATTCTATATGCAAAACATCCCAACCATAGAATCAATGATAAAGGAGTGTAGCTTGCTGATGTTTGACCAAAAAACAGTGGGTTTTACTGGGAAAAAGTGGATGCATACAATACTGAAATTAAAAGGCTTGTTGGGCAACTATTGGCTTTAATGAAAGAAACCTGAATATTGCCCACAATCATTAACATTTCGTTTAGAAGCCTGATCGTTGGATCTTCCAACATGAACAGAATCATGCCATTAGAAGCTTATACAAAATAGACTCCACATCTTCTCCTGCATACCCTATCTGGATATATATAGGAGTGTAATTAGACAACCAGTAGAAGAATAAAGGGGAAATCCTAGACAGAGTCCATGAAAAGAACCGAAAATGAAGAACAATATTTACATCAGAACCAGCTCTGCTTCATTATTATAATTAAGTTCCTACTGTAAAAGACTTTCCTGATTTAACAGGACAAGAATGGGTCTTTTTGACCAAATGCACTGCTGACCTTTGTTCAACTTACCATGTTTCATCATTTTACAATGAAAATCAGTGAATTTAGCTCCAATATTTTGTAATATATTTTATATAAGCATTTATTTTATTACCATTAATTTTACTTATCCATAAGACAATACATTATGATTATGATCAAGTCAATCTTTGTGTCTATATTACTTTGATTTTAGCTTCAGCTATGCCCAATTTCTCCCTTTTTACCATAAAGGTCATAAGCTTGAAATTGGCAGGTGTTTGGGTTGCCCAACTTCTCAGGCATTATATATGGTGTAAAAAGCAATTTCCCCTGTGGACTACCAGCCTTGCAACCAAAGTGCCATCTCTCTTCGTGCTAACCTAGAACACTACGTCGACCTGTAGGTGTTATAATTTATATAAGCATTCATTTGTCTATAATTGTTTGAGTCCGAGTGCTTAAAAAAAACAGAGTTTGAGCCAGAAGCACTTAGATTCACTATTATGGACTTGGAAACATCAAAATTAAGATACAATTCTGTTTGCTAATCAACAAAGAAAAGTAAAATGAGTTTAATTATATTCACTACTAAATTCGTCTAACACAGGTGAATATGACATAAAACAACTTAGACAGTTACCTCATATGCATATTTATGGTGTGTATCGGAGCTTTTCCCATTTCCCCTTTTGTTCTTCAGTAATTGAGATGGTTCTCTGTATTTATTCCATCTAGAGTTTCTTTATTATTTTACTTCTGCCATTTTGCCAATTTTGTATCCTTATATATTTCCAAGTTATAAGTCCTCAAAACAGCCACAAAACCTCTATCATAAACTAATTATCTAATACCGTGTTTGGATTGTCCAATTCTACGCTAACACTCAAAAGAAGTTGATTTTTCCATTTCTTTGTATTGGTGCGTCTAATACTTTCAATAATATTCATTTTGAATAAAGGATGCTAATGCTCATGGCTGCAAGTCCAAGGATGGAGAGAAGTGTATTCCACTATGCATCATATGGTAAAGCATAATTGCTAGGATGCTGGTTTGAGTTCGGGTTCGAAGAACCAGTTCGTTAGTCCATATATATATATATATAGAGAGAGAGAGAGAGAGAAGAAGCCTAGAAGCATGAGTGAAGATTAGAATGTCACATAGTATCATAAAAACATTTAAACACCATAAACTTGTAATCATAGCATCATGAATCATGATCATACCATCATAGCAACATGTTGACATATACTCAAGTTTAACATCAAAGATTCAAAACATTAAAATGTCAAGTGATAAATCATAACATCAAGTTCAAGTATCATTGTTTCAAGTTCAACTAATGGATTAAAAATTTATTAATATTCATCTTCTTCTTCTACATTGGCATCAGTCGACTCACAAACAGAGCTAAGGCCAATGGGATCAGCCGCACCAAGAACATTATTGGTGTGAAAATCTTCAAATTCATCAAGTGCAAGATGTAAAGTGGAAGCCAACGTAAGCCTTTAGAATCCACTTTTTAGGGTTGTGGTTGTTTTTATATGGAGCCTAATCAGGCTCAGAGATTAATTTTTCCCCACTTTTATCAGGGTAGTTTCCTCCTAGATTTTTCAACGGGGGTTTAGGGGCAGCGCCCCAAGATGGTGCCAAGAAGCAACGCCAAAAATGACTTTTATTATTGTACAAAGGCACCAAGAGTTATTTTTCTATTCGTCGACGTATTCTAACCCTAACAATGGATGTCAAAAAATAATTAAATTTGCAAAAAAAACCAATTTGGCCGCTGACTTTGACCGTTCGCGGGACCAAGTTCTCTAGTGGTTCGATGTTTTCCAGCCTGGTCCGCCTGGGTCTGAACTGGGCGTGGTCTGGTTTGAACCACCCCCTGTGAGCCGGACCCTCTCCAAACCCACAGGTGGACTCGACTAGAACCACGGACTAGTTCGAACTTTGGTTGGTCCAGAGGCCTATTTGGACAAACTGCACATCCTAGCATAATTGTGCAAATAGAACCTGGAAATATTATTCTACAATTACGTAGCAGATCTTTGGAAATGTTATAGAGCTACTTAGGAGTGAAAATGGAAAATGGCAAGTCACGGTATAATTACATGATGAATTGGACAGCCAAAATTTTTTTCCCTTAAAATTAAAGCATAAACTCTTGTGAGAGGCCTATAATTGACAATTTGAGGTGTGATAATGGTCATTTATTCAGCTCTTCATTTAAATTTCCTTATTTCCCATCGTTCCATTTTAATTAATAATCACATTGATATAGAATTTCCTCTCTTTCCTCTCGCCACTTCTTCTCTTGCACTTACAAGTGTTGCACCTGCAGCCATAGTCATAAGACTTGGCTAACTCGTTTTAACACTTTCCCTATCATTTGGGCTAATTGTTGTGATATGGGTATGATTATTGTCCTTGTGATCTGGGATTTATGCATTAAATAAATTTTCCTCATTTCTAGATTTGGGGGATTATGATATCACAAGCTGAATTGGGTGGTCTTATTTGATGAACAAGTCCTCCCTTTTAGAGCTATTTTTTATTCATTTAGAAGTAGTTATGATAGTAGGTGATGTTTTTAAAAGTTTTTCCTTCTATTTTTGGCATAGCCTTTTGCTTCTTTTTACTCTTAGTCGATGTTGGGGTCAGTTACTTTTTTCTTGTTGCAGGTGTTTTTGTTTTAGAAGTAGAAGGCGATGATGAACATTTTTGAGTTTCAAGCATTGAGGATGTAGCTTATTTGGTAGTTGATTTTTTAATCCTTAACTAGGGCTTTGAATTGGGGCATCCTCACTAGTTGGATTGTAGAGTTACAAAAGTTTGTCGGTTCAAGGTGAGCTTCATGAGTAGGAGTTTCTTATGTGGAAGAGGCTACGAGATCAGGTGATCTTGCATGTGCAATGGAGGATACAACTTTAGTTCCTCCTCCCTCATTTCTCTATTATAACCCCCAAACACTCTTTCTTGTAGTTTGCCCATAGATCAATGGTAGGCTGGAAATCATATTAATAAGCATACGTGGCTATGTGGAAACTAATGATGATCAGCCAAAGACTCAACCATACCAAAAAGATAAGGAACGAGATATTATTCACAAGATAGGTAGCCTGAGAGCAAAAGTGGCTAAAATAGAAGGTAAAATGGAACATGTAGTATTAGCAAAAGAATTGAAAACCTAAGATGAATTGTTCTACTAGATAATAAATGATTTGAAAACATTGGCAATAAAAGAAGAAATAAGTACATGGATAATAAAAATAATAAAATACAAGTGCTTTCAAGACCTCCCCTAAACCTAGATACAAGCAACTTAAATTTCTAAGGCTTCAAGATACCCTAACCCTCTCCAACTGAGATTAGGTTCAAGGTCATCAAATTTCAAAGTTCCTTTTATGTCAGTTACTTCACCCTGTTATAAAGATTGTTAAGAAAATTGGAGGCCTGCATAGTTGCAAAATGTATAAACTTTAAACTCTATTCCTATGGGAGACAAATAAAATTCATGCATTTAGTATAGGGCATTTAAAAGCAGCTGTAAAGTGTTTTAAATGTTTTTCATGTGCATTCCCTAACAAAAAGGTGTAGCCCTAGACTGTTGACCAAATAGTTACATCTAAGTCTGAGATCAAAGTTATTAGCTAAGTTTATGAAGGGATTAGGATCCCTTCCAATTAGAAACTGTTGTAGCAGATGAAGTGTTTCAAATAAATTCCTTTGTTCTGTATGGCTGTTCTGTGCATCCAGTCTAAGAGGTGTGGTGCATGGCTTCTTGCTGTCTAGTTGGCTATCATAAGAAAACAGAATAGTGTAAGCTATAAAGTTAATGGAATATGGTACTGAATTACTTAGCATAACTGAAATGTCTTACCGTTTTACTATACGCTCTTGTGGACTACCACTTTCCTGGATATTGGTATTCATGTTTTTGGAGCAGCTGAAAAACACAGATAGAGTATATTAGAGTGCATATCAGGATAGACAACTATGGCAAATGGGAACAAAATTGTGAGTAATAGAATTAATAAAGAATACTATATGTCTCAATTTGCTTTGCATAATTGTCATGGTTTACCACTTTGTTATATGTTCTGGTGCATTAGTACCATCTTGCATTTTTTATTCCATGGTTTTGGAGCATTTGTCAAATAAGGGCAAGGAGACATAGAAATGCCATCATGATATAATGATATAAGGACAAGAAAGCTTGAGATTCTTAGTTAATTTACATAAATATAATTGTTTTCCATAGAATGTTTCGAAGGGATTTGAATTAACTTAATTATGAATCCAGGATTTGATAGTCATACCTTTGTTTCGTTTCGCTTCTTTTTGTTTTACGGCTGCAAGCAGATTTTTTATTCTTGGTCCTGTTCATTTACCTATAACAAAGCAAAGAAAACATTGAAATGCATAGAATGAATGAAAACATGGCATAACTTTCAATTTTCAATGCAGACATGTTTTACCGTTTGGCCATGTGTTCTTGTTGAGAAGAAGTGGCTTGTCTAGTGCACCTAAAAAATTGAGTCATTCATATTTATCGTTAGTCCTTCTCTATCCTTTATAGAGGTCAAAGAACTAATAAGATATGACATAAGTCTCAGTTTTCTTAGGTTAATCGCTATGAGCTACCATTTTTGTAGATGTTGTTGTGCACTAGTACCATCCTTGTTGGACTCTATGTCCGTGGGGTACCTAGGGAAAGAAGACAAGATAACATATTAGTATCATGAGCATACAAGGTCGAGGAAGTTTGAAACACTTTTTGGAACTTATACAAGTACAACCAATTGGCATGAAATCATATTTAGTAACAATGATGATGTCGATTTGCCTTTAACAAAGCTAATCAAACATTGTAACTGGAGACTTTTCAATTGAGGTATAAGTTTCAACTTATTTAGTTTAGTGCAGATGGTTAACCTTTTTGTTAAATGTTCTTGAGGTGAAACAATAGCTGATAGAGCAGATTGCCTGCTTATTTCTATATTCTGGAGACATCTAGAAAATGGAAACGTTCATATTAATGGAATAATGTCACAACAATGTAAAACACACAACTATCGTGTGTTTGTAGAACAATGTGTAGTGAGCAACTAGTATTTGCATTTAATGCCTTAACGCTTTTTTGGCACCCAGACACATTGACTTTGCAAGAGAGTGCATTTTAGATTCAATGGTTTCTAGCTCCCTATTGTTGGCAAGTGGTACATTTCTGGAGTGATATGATACACTTGCGGGTTGTCATTTATGGCAACACATCTGGAATGATGATCGCTTGAAGTTGTTTATAGTTTTGGATATACAGATAGAAAAATGACTAAGTACAGTTTTGGACAACGAAGATAGTATATGATGCATGAGGACATGCGAGCTTATAGGAAGACATTTTGGAGTGTGTATGACCTTACTCTAGTAAGGTCGCTTGAGCTTTTGTGATGATCACAAAGTTACAATATCTTGAAGTCATGCGAAGACAAAGTAACAGGGATACAGAGCAGGTGAATAGTCGCGATGATTGAGGGAGTATGTCCTAGACTCCTAGTGTGCTAAGTTGGATTGTGATTGTGGATTACCTATTCTTTGGTAGTGTATGGTCACCGACTTTGTATTTACTCTTTGAGTATATATTAATCCTATTCTGTAATATATTAGAGAGACGACTGAATGATATATATATATATATATATATATATATATATATATATGAAGAGCTTTTTGTAAAGCGAAGTAGAGAAGTGATGAAGATGATATGAAGCAGATGGAATGCATGGATGCATTGTGATGTAAGACAAATGTGAGCTACAACTGGAACTATCTAAGCATAGCTGATGCTTGTAATGTTTACTACTGAGAATTGATTATAATAGAACTATTTCTGATTGTAAGAGTAGTGTGCTCAGTATACCTTTAACAAGGTTTTGTATTCCCCTAATAGGGAAATGTACTAATGTAATATTCAGGTCCTAACAGGGCTAGGTCTCCTAACATGGACACTATGCTTTTAGTGCATATTTGTGGGTACCATCCCCACCAGGGTTTTCCCTTGGCCAAGGTTTCCTCGACAACAATTCATGGTGTTATGAGTCATGTGTTGTGTACTTATGTTTTTTTTATTTCAGTAATTATATGGTTAAGTTGGAATTTATTAAGTTCATGTTTAAAGTGTTGTAATACTGATTCACCCCTCTCAGTATTACTTAATCCTAACACCTACAATAAAAAGAACCATTGTAAATCACATAATAAAACAAAATGGAGTATCGGTTGTTATTTGTTTAGTATTAGTGACATGATTCATCGTTGTGAAACATGCTTCTGGGACTTTGTAAGATCTTGGACATTGATCTACATGTGCATGAAGCATCTGCAAATGAAGGAAGACAAGTTTGTCACAGAACTAAAGTGTTTAAGTGCAGTTTGTGCAAGCGAAGGATTTGTTCATATGGTCTAGATACTATATTGTTTCTTGCCTTCAAAGTGTGCTTTCGAAGATACTGATCCAGATGATGTTGCTTGAGTGACACTCATGTTTAACGGTGGCTTGCAAAATATTTTTTTGGTCAAATTTTGTGATATGAATTTGTTGTTGAACAGACATAAAGATTGTTTTACAATACAATAGTGTCGGTGGACAAAGCAATGATATAAATAGAAAAAAATACATGTGAAGGATAGCTACTGAATATAGTGTTGATGTGAGTTTTATTCCACTACAACATGCATAACCTAACACTTGGTACATCAAGATGAAATAACATATACTCAATCCTCTCTTGAATAAGGTCAATCCTTATGCTAAGCTTGCAAAGTACGATCACAAGGTGACTTCAAGGTTCCTTCGATTGTGGACAATTTCTCAAGGAAATAATGTGATTTGCTGGTAATCATTAAGGGGACTTACACTGTTCATTAAATGGATATCAACTGTTTGCACCTCTAAAAATTTGGCTTCACAATGTGCAATGAAAATATAGTTTTTGACTTTTCCAATTCTCGAACTTCTCAACTTGAACACAAACATAACTTCGATTTCTACTTCTAACTATGAATGGAAGGAAGTGTGAATGACTTAGACTCAACTAGATGTCGTTTTATCATTGACCTCCACCCCACCTAGTGGAAGCTTCTAAAGTATACTTAAAGGTTTTCAAATCAATATTTTCTCTTCAATTCTATCGAACGGATGCAAACTAAAGATTAGATATCAATTGAATTTAAGTACTTTTAATCACTCGCTCACCACACAAGGCACACTTAGAATCAACAAGAGGCCAGTGACCTAGTTTAGATAGAGTCAAACAAGTAAACGTCCACAATTACTCATTCACTTAAACTACCTGAGAAGATTTTAATCTAAACAACTTGAAATGAAAATCTATTCTAAATGAGGGATGTAGATCACCAGGCAATAATGCAAACTTGATCACAACAATTCACCATGTAAGGCAAAAATGCAAGTAGAGCAAATTTGGCATTAGATTAACAACAATTCTCAAACAACCTCCTTTACAAATGAGAGGGGTGGGGTTTTATATAAGAGCCCCAATTACAATGAATGACCGAGATTGATTTGAAATTGATGACCCAGATTAATCCATTACAAACCCTAATTAGGGAAACCAAAAATAGCCAATAAGAATGAAGCACCACAAAATGAGCCAATGAGAAAATTTAAAGACTTGAGGACCAATAGGAAGCAAGGAAGATGCCTAGTCATCACACAACTCATCATCCAAGATATACACTCCCTTTTCCTTTTCCGTTTTAGCAAAATAAATGAACTTAGCCAATATTGCACTAAGTTCCTCTATGTCAAGACTAAGGTCACCATTTTGAATCTCCATAACTTCCAAATTTTCCATGCAAGTGCCTACTGTGCTATCCCAATCTAAAGTATGCCACTCCAGATCATTAATAGGGACCATAAGTGAGAGGAAACCATCCAAGTGACTCTTCGCAAGAGATCGAGTCCATGTCACTAAAATAAACTAACTCCATCCTCGCCTTTAGCCTATCCAAATCCAACTCATAAGAAGCATCTATATCAAGATCAAGCAAGTCCTTGATTACAATAAAGACCTTCGAATGTATCCCCAGGATAGGACCCTCAGTATCCTCATACAGGGCGCACTCAAGCTCATATGTAGTCCTAGCAACTAGTGAGAGATACCAATGATCAAAGTCATAAGCACTTCCTTATTAATAACTCCTCCTTGTGTCAGGATCGCTGTGGGAATAGTCCTTAGTGCCTTGAGATGAGGAATGACCTTATGTTTGATGGGTTGAATTTTTTTCCGCACCTCCTCTAATCCCTACATTTTGTCTATAAGTATTGTGGTCTTTCCATATGCTCAAACCATCCCTGTAAGAAAGTCTTTCGCCTGCCTCTTGATATCACTTGCTCATTCCTTTACTATGTTACAAGCACAATGTGAACTCTAAAAGGTGGGAACATATGGGATAAGTGTTGTGCTCTTACGCCCTGGTGGATTCACATATTTGTTTATGATCTCCTTCATTGTGATGTCCCCGAATTAGCATGTTCTGGAAACCTGAATATGGTTAGCTCACCAGTGCGACCCTCGTGAGTTGACGATTTGTTTTGAGGGTCTCGGCGTTCAGATTCTATTTCTGGACTTTCTATTTTTAGACTTACTATTTATAGTAAGTCAGTTGGAGGCCAGTTACTATTTCTGGCAGTGCAGTTGAAGACCAGGTTGATCGGTTATTCTTACAGCGGATGCAGAATTCGTCACCAGAGGCAGAATTAATATTAATTAATAACGATGTTATTAATTAATAAATTGATTATAGTAATATAATATTAATAACTTACTATTATAATACTTTTAGAAGTTGACGTTTTGAAGACTGGATAACTAGAAATTGGTTTTAGAAACTCTTGTATCCAAGGAGTTATATATTCAAGCTTATTGTGGAGTTGAGACATCGAATATATTTTATTAAAAACCCTTGGTCTTGAGAATTGTTCTCATCTTTCTGAGCCCTTGCTGATTTATAAGGGTCACATTAGTTCCGGAAGATTGATTCTTCCATGAGCTGATCATCAATTGGTTGCTGGCTTATAATCAATTGAATTTCCTCCTTCTATTCGATTGTGGCTAGAGGAAAGAAGTTCTTATTCAAATTATGCAGGCACACTGAGGGTGCAAGGTCTTTCTGTGAATTACAGACTTGGCAAAGTATTACACGATCCATTGGTGTAAGGGAAATGAGTACATGATTGCTGGGGTGATGATAGGAAGTGTGGAAGCATCTAGCGCAGGCGGTTGGGAACTATCTGTTGGCCGCAATTCATACTCATACGCTGGATTAAAATGCAGGCCACCATCTTCATATACAGGCCGCGTATGTGAGCTGTGTCCCACTCACAATAGGGGAGTCGTGTCCCACTTACCTGCTAGCTACGTGAAGTAGCTCACCCTCGCGGGAGACAACATATCCACTCGAGAGCAGGGATCGGGTCCTACAGTATAGGCCATGGGTTGGAATGAAGTTGGCCGCACAGGACAACAACCACTATCCTCATCGTTGTTGGTGGGAATTGTATTCATGCATGGAAGACAAGAAGTCAGCTGCAGCACCATTCTAGCAATATCAGAAAAGGACACTAGGTTCTTTATTTTTTGTTTAACAAATAAAATAAATCATGAATGTTAGCAATGTTTTTTTTCTTGAATTCCTTCCAGTCTGAAATAAGGAAAGCTACATGTATGGAAATTCCATTTTTGAATTGATTGAATAAATAAAAGAAGGGATTGTTCTTTGCTAGTTTATTATATTTGAAGTAAATTTCTAGTTAAGTCTCAGTAGAGCCAGGACAGGCTCACCACAGTGGTATCAGAGCGGTTTCTTGCCAGCCTACAGGGAAATCAGGTCCAGTTACTTTTTAGTTATTGGAGGATAAAATTATGGCAGACGACAGGAGATTTATTCTTGGCAGACATTATTACAGGAGAGGCGCTTCACCTCCACCAAATGTGGATGATGCAGAGATCCAGTTTGGTACGGTACTAGGTGATGATAATAATGCAGGTGGATCAGCAGGCCGGGCTAGGCCCACCGAGGCAGATATAGACAGAGAGGCTAGGGAAACCTTCAGGAACTTAGCCGCTGGCCAGCATCATGTAGCTGAGGTATTACATGAGCTTTCTGACACTTTGAGACAATTCAGTATTTCTAGAGGTCAGAGCCGAGAGAGATCACGTGATGCTTCTGTTGCATCACATTGGTCACGAGTTGATGACCGACACAGAGAGTATGAGCCTCAGACTCCAAGACAAGAGAGAGCTGATAAGACAGGTGATAGGAGAGATCCATTCAGGCCCCAAGGGCATAGATTTATAAGGCCAGAGACTGACACCCCCAGTGTTGATGATGAGAATGGCCCCTTTGCTAACGACATAGTCTCACACTATGCCAAATGGGACGCCCTTCCCCCAGCTTTGAAACAAAACTTGAATTTCGACCGTTACCTGACTCAGAAATGAGAACATACTAGGGGAAGACCTGCACAGGATAGGCAGAGAATGGGGAATAACAATTTGAGACAGGTAGCTAGCAAGATGACGCTAGCACACTTTGATGGCAGCAGTAGGGTCACTGCTAGGGCTTGGATCCACAAGCTCGATACTTACCTTGCATTGTGTCCGATGACTGAGATGGATGCTATTAGATTTGTAGTTCTACACTTGGATGGATCTGCGCAAGACTGGTGGTATCACAGACTTAGGTCATTACACCATGATCGGATCACCGTCTACCAGGAGTTTGTGGATAGATTAATTGAGCACTTCGACAGGAAAGACCGCGAGGTCTATTTTAGGGAGTTGGCTCAGTTATGACAGACAACCAACCTTGAGGCTTACTTCAGTGAGTTTCAGCGTATTTCAGTGATGGTGTACGACATATCAGAGCGGAGGAGGGTGATGCTTTTCCTAGAGGGACTAGTTGAACCACTACAAGGATGGGTTAAATCCCTAGATCCCTCATCACTGCACGAAGCCATGAAGAAGGCTAGAGCTCTCGAGGCTTCTGCACCCAGGAGACAGTTTGCTGCAAGGCCTTCAAGACCACCTTATGATAGGACAGCCCAAAGAAGGGAAGGGAAATCAGATTCTAAACGTCCTATGACAGCACCCTTAGATCAAGAAACACTTAATGATTTGAGGAGGAAGAAACTTTGTTTCTACTGTCGAGGGTCGTATGATGTCACTCATAATTGTCCTATGAAACCTCAGGGTAAGCACAAGATGATGGAGTGGTTTTATGACGATGAGGATGTTCCCGAGTACACAGAGGAGTTGACTGATGAGAGACAAGACACTCAGGGAGCAGAGGGGTATACAAAGGAGGAGGGTGATACATCACACCTCAAGGTGGCATATCTTTCCAGTATGAGGAAAGAGGGGGACTTCAGATTACATGGTCTACTGGCAGGACAAAGAGTGATTGCTCTTTTTGATACAGGAGCCACTCATAATTTCATTGACTCACGTTTGGTGACTTGCAAAGGTATCCAGACAGAGGAGTTTGTAGGATTGAGAGTGCAGGTGGAAGATGGTTACACTCTGAAGTGTAACACGATGGTGACTGATTTACCAGTCAGGTTGGGAACATATGCCTTCAAGGTAGATTTCTATGTAGTAGATATAGGTGGTACAAATTTGGTTTTAGGGATGGCCTGGCTACATACCATTAAGGACATTTACATCAGCATAGAGAAGATGGAGATAAGATTCATCTCAGAAGGGAAGCCACAGGTTCTTAAGGCCATCAAAGAGGAAGGACTCAAACAAATTTCACTTAGGCGAATGCAGCGCTTATTACGTCATGAGGATGAGGTGGATTGGGCAGTTGAGTGTAGGCTGATGCCTTCAATAGACCATGCAGATAAATTCACATATCATCTGGACATTCAGCAGTTGAGAACTAAACATGATAAGGTGTTTAGAGACTTACCTACAGGTAGACCTCCGGATAGGGGAACTAAGCACATTATAGAGTTGGAGGAGGGCACCAAGCCCGTTATGATCACCCTGTACAGGCATCCGAAAAGGCTGAAAGATGAGATCGAAAGGACGATTCAGGAGTTACTTGAGATGGGGCACATTAGGCCAAGTAAATCCCCTTTTGCTTCTTTAGTTGTTCTAGTGAAGAAGAAGGACAACACCTTGCGCATGTGCATTGATTATCAGATGTTAAACAAGAGAACCATTAAGAACCGATATCCCATACCACAGATTGACGAGTTGATTGATGAGCTGCATGGAGCACAGTGTTTCTTGAAGATTGATTTGCAGTCTGGGTATCATCATATTAGAGTTCGGGAACAGGATATAGAAAAGACAACCTTTCGATGTCACTGTGGACACTTTGAGTTTCTTGTCATGCCCTTCGGTTTGATGAATGCACCAGCTACCTTTCAGTCCACGATGAACAGGGTATTTCACAGCCAGTTGAGGAGGTTTGTACTAGTTTTTTTTATGACATCCTAGTCTACAACAAGACTTGGGATGACCATGTGGCACATCTGGACACAGTGCTGAGTATATTGGAGAGGGATTCCTTATATGCCAAGGAATCCAAGTGCGCCTTGGGAATGACAGAGCTTCTCTATTTGGGACACATCATTAGTGCAGAAGGTGTGCGGATGGACCCTGATAAGGTCCGTGCCATTATAGATTGGCCCACGCCAGAGACCCTAACGTAGTTGAGGGGGCTCATTGGCTTATGTGCTTTCTACCGCTGATTTGTGGCAGAATTTTCTAGACATGCTGCCCCCCTTATAGACTTGACACATAAGGGTGCTTTCCAGTGGACTACTCAGGCACAGGAGTGCTTTGAGAGGTTCAAGGCCATCATGACTACTTGTCTGGTCTTGGCACTGCCAGATTTTTTGAAACCCTTTGATTTACACTGCAATGCTTCAGGAGAGGGTATAGGAGCAGTATTATCCCAGGATCGTCATCCCATTGTTTTTGAGAGTCAGAAACTACAGGGTTCTGAGAGGGCATTCAGTGTGTACAATAAGGAAATGTTGGCCATTATGCATACCTTGGCCAAATTCAGATAGTACTTGGTAGGAAGTAAATTTTGCATCAAGACCGACCATAATAGTCTGAAACATTTTCTTGGGCAGCGAGATCTGAATGAGAGGCAACAGAAATGGGTGAGTAAGTTGCAGTCATATGACTTTGATATTACTTACATCAAAGGAACCCAGAACGTGGTGGCCGATGCTCTGTCCCAGAGATCCCACCTTTGTTCACTTACCTAGGTCTCTGAAGCTTGGAGGCATTTGATCCTAGCTGAGTATGCCAGGGATACATGGGCAACATGCATTGTTGATGGCAGTATCCAAGATGACCAATATTCCCTAATGGATGAGTTGATCATTTATAAGGGAAGGATTTTTCTTATGGCAGGATTAGGAGTCCGTGAGATAGTATTCTGGGCCTTCCATAACACACCTATGGCGGGACATCCCGGTTTCTTTAAAACCTACAAGAAGATTTGGGAGAGGTTTACCTGGAAGGGACTGAAGTGAGATGTTCAGCGATATGTTCGTGAATGCTCTATTTGTCAACAAAACAAATAAGAGCATACTTACCCCGCCGAGTTGTTACAGCCACTTCCCATTCCTGAGCGGAAATGGGAAAGTATTTCTATGGACTTCATTGTGGGGCTACCCAAAGCCCAAGGACGGGATTGCATTTTCATGGTGGTTGATAGGCTCACAAAATTTGCACTTTTTTCCCCATCACCACTACCTTTTCCGCAGTATAGCTAGCCGAGTTATTCTTTTGGGAGGTGTTCAGAATGCATGGCTTACCTTGAAACATTGTGAGTGACCGAGATAGTCACTTCATTAGTCACTTATGGCAAGAGATCTTCAGGTTATGTGGTACAAAGTTGACACCGAGCACCAGTTATTATCCACAGATTGACGGCCAGACTGAGATTGTCAATAAATGGGTGGAAGGCTATCTGCAAAATTATGTTTCATCACAGCAGAAGGCTTGGGTTAAGTGGATCCATATGTGTGAGTATTGTTATAACTCCACATTTCACATGAGCATACAGATGTCTCCTTTTCATGCCTTGTATGGCTATGATCCCCCAACCTTCATGGATTTATTATGCAGTGACAGCAGGGTGCCCAGCGCAGGAGAGTTATTGCAGGACAGCCAAGACATTATGAGGGCATTGAGGGATAACATATAGAGAGCCCAAAATGTACAGAAATAGTATACAGATCAGAAGAGGATAGCTTGTTCCTTTGAGGTTGGCAACATGGTTTATCTTATGTTGTAGCCTTATAGGCAATCTTCTATCAAGAAGAGTTGAGCTAAAAAGCTCAAGCCACAGTACTATGGGTCATTCCGGGTGGTTAGACGAGTTGGAGAGGTGGCTTATGAGCTAGAACTACCAGAGGATAGTAGAGTGCATAATGTGTTTCATGTTTCATGCCTAAAGGAGGCCTTAGGCCGAACTGTGACTCCTTCTGCTATGTTACCACCACTGGATGATGAGGGGAAACTGGAGTTGATACTACAGGCCATTTTGGATATCCGCGAGAGGCAGTTGTGCCGAAGAACTATCCAGGAGTATTTGGTCAAGTGGCAGGGGTTACCTAACAAGGACGCCACTTGGGAGGTCGAGGATATTATGCAGTACCCTGGATTATGATTGCTTGAGGACAAACAATTCTAGGGAGGGCGGACTGTGATGTCCCTGAATTAGCAGGTTCTGGAAACCTGAATATGGTTAGCTCACCAATGCGACCCTCGTGAGTTGACATTTTTTTTTGAGGGTCTCGGCGTTCAGATTCTATTTCTGGACTTTCTATTTTTAGACTTGCTATTTATAGTAAGTCAGTTGGAGGCCAGTTACTATTTCTCACAGTGCAGTTGAAGACAAGGTTGATCAGTTATTCTTACAGTGGATGCAGAATTCGTCAACAGAGGCAGAATTAATATTAATTAATAACGATATGTTATTAATTAATAAATTGATTATAGTATTATAATATTAATAACTTATTATTATAATACTTTTATAAGTTGACGTTTTGAAGACTAGATAACTGGAAAATGGTTTTAGAAACTCTTGTATTCAAGGAGTTATATATTCAAGCTTACTGTGGAGTTGAGACATCGAATATATTTTATTAAAAATCCTTGGTCTTGAGAATTGTTCTCATCTTTCTGAGCCCTTGCTGATTTATAAGGGTCACATTAGTTCCAGAAGACTAATTCTTCCATGAGATGATCATCAATTGGTTGCTGGCTTATAATCAATTGAATTTCCTCCTTTTGTTTGACTGTGGCTAGAGGAAAGAAGTTCTTATTAAAATTCTACAGGCACACTGAGGGTGCAAGGTCTTTCTGTGAATTATAGACTTGGCGAAGTATTACACGATCCATTGGTGTAAGGGAAGTGAGTATGTGACTGCTGGGGTCACGATAGGAAGTGTGGAAGCATCTAGCGCAGGTGGTTGGGAACTATCTGTTGGCCGCAATTCATACTCAAATGCTGGATTAAAAAGCAGGCCGCCATCTTCATATACAAGTTGCCTATGGGAGCCGTGTCCCACTCACCATAGGGGAGCCATGTCCCACTTACCTGCTAGCCGCATGAAGTAGCTCACCCTCGTGGGAGACAACATATCCTCCCGAGAGCAGGGATCAGGTCCTACAGTATAGGTCATGGGTTGGAATGAAGTTGACTGCACAGGACAACAGCCGCCATCCTCATCGCTGTTGGTGGGAATTGTATTCATGCGTGGAAGACAAGAAGTCAGCTGTAGCACCATTCTAGCAATATTGAAAAAGGACACCAGGATCTTTATTTTTTGTTATTACAAATAAAATAAATCATGAATGTTAGCAATGTTTTTTTCTTGTATTCCTTCCAGTCTGAAATAAGGAAAGCTACATGTATGGAAATTCCATTTTTGAATTGATTGAATAAATAAAAGAAGGGATTGCTCTTTGCTAGTTTATTATATTTAAAGCAAATTTCCATTTAAGTCTCAGTAGAGCCAGGATAGGCTCACCACATTCATCATCAAATTCTCCATTTGTAGCTTATCCTTTTCCTTTATGAACTCATTCATCCTTTCTTCTATAGTATCTGCATTGCCTCTCAATTCTTGAAACTCTTGATCCTTAGTTGTTGGGACAATATCGAATGAGGAGATATGGTAATCATTGGGAGTAATCTCATCCTCATTTATATCTTTCACTGGGATAGTTAAATGCACATTATGAGAGCCTGCCCCATCCCTGGTAATGCTATGAATTTTCCTTGCTGGTTTAGGTTATCAGGCTCTCTCAATTCTACTTAGGAATGTATCAATATCATCTATAGTGATAACCTCCTCTACTCTCCTTCTTTTCTTCATGCTATCTCTGACCCATTCAGGGATTATGTATAAATCCATGCCATCCTCCACATGTTCATCATCATTAAGTCCCTTCAATGCTAAAATGACCTCCTCCTCAGTCTCCTGAGTGTTAGGACCAGGCTCTCTCTTATCATCACCTATATCAACCATCAATTATATTGTAGGAGAAGATGGCAATATCTATGTAGCTTGTTGTACAGACTATGTGGATGCAACTGCTTCTTGACTATCTCGACGTAAAATCTATGTATCTCCTCCTTATATTGAATCACTATCCACTGTTTGTGTGTTCATCCCCCTATTTTATGAAGAACTAGGAATAGAAGCAAGTGTGGCGGACCTATGAATTTTACTTCCAGAATCTCCACTAATGGCCCTCTTGCTTGATGTTTGTGATGCCCTTGCCACATTACCCCTTTCCTTTGAAGTTTTTCTTGCATCCTGAATGTGCAATCGTGAAGTGCTAGTAGTTCTTTCATCGCCTCTGGAAGAAGAATCCTCATTCTGCATCTTTGCATAAGTGAAAGTGATACCTTGTTTCATCAATCTCTTCATTTGTTTATCTACCCATGCCCTTGATGTGTGCATAACCGCTCTCATTAAGATCCCTAAATATGAAATTTCTTCCCTTTGTGACCAATTAGGTGGTTCAATTGACTTGCCCTTCTCATACTCATTATTAGGATGGATTATGCACCTACCATCTTTGACTTGGTCAGGAATAGGGAATACACCACATTTCCTCATGAAATATAATGTCATCCTTGACCACATCTTCCTCCTCACAGCCTCTTCATCCATAAGATTCATCCAATAATCTTCTATGTCTACCTTATGCTTGTATGTCAGGCCATTGTAGATTTGGATCTTTCTGAATGGATCAAAGTCCTTTCTTTCCTTGTATGCTCCCAACTAGTAGAACTGTATCTTTGCACTAGTTGTCTCGGTTGCCTGTAATAAAGCGCAAGACTCAAGTGTTTTCCCCAAAGTGAAGGAAGAAGACATTCCCTATTTGTGCTTCTTCTACATGAGATCAAACTTTTAAAGTTGTCTAACTACCTCCAACAAAACCATCTTGTTTGTAGGGTATCTGAGAAGTTTATATGATTATGAGGAAAATCTTGGATCCTAATATTAGTGAAAGTGGGGAATTTGATATACCAATTTCCACACTGCTCAATCAATGCCATAGCATCCTTGTATAATCTTATGCTTCTCCCTAAAGTGTGCGTTTAATGTTCATGGTGAAGACATCATTGATCCTCCTATAACTTGCATTTTCATGTAGTTGCAACTCTGGATAACATTTATACACCTTGAATTGGCCCTTTCCATTCCCAATTACTCCCTTGTGTATGAGGCCAGGATACTCTACATTTCTTGCCAATAGGTAGATTACATAGGAACTCATGTAAAAATGCTTATTCTTTCTTTAACTCTCTCAACTGTGCATCTATGTTGTCAGTTATTATATTTTCCCAATTTATCATCACTCCTCCTATGGCTATCTCCTTTATGAAGTAGAACATCCAAGTATCGAAGAAATCTCCCTGAGGTGTTCACATGACCCTGTTTAGCATGAAGATTAAGTCACTATAATCATCCTTGTAGTCCTCACTCATCAAATTCTTTAGTAACTTGGAATAATGCTTCCTTGGCTCACTGATCCAACTCTTATTGATTATGTCCATAAAAGTGTTAGGTCTTTGGTGATAAAATGCCTTAGCTTGCTCCTTAGTTCGGGTCTGTATCTTGGGATAGTAGGGAATCCCAAATTTCTCTCACTCCATCTTCGTTCAAAAATGCAAATACTTTTCCTCGAGCCCTGATTGCTCTAGTGTTTGGATCGTAGTTTTTTGCACACTCCACTATGAGTTCACTGCATTGTATCGCTGAAGGGAATCCTGCCGTGTGATAAAATCCACTTCTCATTGTACTCACTAGTATCTTTAAAGGAAAATTATCTTTATATCCGTACATTCTCCTCCTTAGCCTTTTCATATCTATGTGTTCCGTATTGGTGTCTATAATCTTTCCCCACTTCGATGCCATTGAAGACTGTGGATAGAAACCTTTGGATAGCTTCTTGACTAGCACTATCTTTGCTGCGAATCCCTTAGGCTCTGCAATCCTGTTCGAGACTCGAAGTTAGTAAGGATTAAATACTTAAGAACATATTAAGTTTAGATCCTGAAAGTGCTTGGATTTATCCATGGAATAGGTGATAAACTCTATACTTTGTTTTAATGAACTAATCCAAGGAAAGGAATAATCAAAATGCAAGCAAGAATATCAAGACATCAAGGATCTTTAATGCTTAGACAAACTGATATTTTAAACCAGCCATGATAACATCTTTAAATCAATCCTACTAACTTGTCAAATTAACTCCAAATCATGACCTAGGACTCCCACAAGACATTGGAAACAAACAACAATCCAATCACGGTAGCGAACAAATTACTTGGAAAGCTTAAACTTCTCAAGACAAGTCTGCAATTTCATTTTAATTCCTCTTAAGATGATCCCAACATTCCAAATTAATAAAATTTCATGTTTGGGGAATCAAATGGTGAGCAATGAACAAGATGACCAAGCATTAAAATCAAGCTCATAATCAAAATTAACCAAAAAATTTCTGAGGACAATTCTGAAAATGAGTTTTAATTGATCCAAACCATGCTCAAAATCCATGCACAATAATTGCAATGAAGGTTTGGAATATAAGATTTGTCATTTAAACATGTATTGAGACCATGATTTATCACAAAAATGATAAAATCAGACTCTAGCAAAGTTCTGATTTTTTGAAGACAATGCATGGATAGGTCTGAAAATCATCCAAACTCTAGTCCTAACACCAATCCAAATAGGATTCAATCAACACTTGTGAATTTAATGAAAGCATGAACAAGTTTAGCTTGGAAAAAACACTTTGTCAAATTCTGATTTTCTGAATAGATGCCTGCAACTTAACTTATTCTGGATGAATTCAACTTTCAAACTTAACGATTTGTGCATAAAATGACCTCTTGAAGAGTCAGCAACAACTTCCCTAATGGTTGGATGAAGGGCCAAATTATAAACAAATTTGCAAAAATCATCCCATACAGGGATGCTTTAGAATTTTGTTTGAAGACAAGCGTGTTTCAGACCTTAGAATGACTTCAAATGATGCTTGGAATGATGCCAAAAGGTCTGCATTATAGTTAGGATCATATTACAATCAAAATACAAACCAAGATTTTGACAAGAAAAAAAAAAGTGATTTTAAAAGTTGTCCTTAGAAATTTGCTCATTACTCACTCACCTTGTCCTCCTAATGACTGAAAATGGTTGTAAAGGGTTGGTATTAAGTCAAGGAAGACTCATCAAACAAGTTTGGGCTGCCTTAGCAAACACAAACTTTCACCCCCTTCTTGCCTTCAAAATCTCAGAAAAATGGTCTTCTAATAGCCCGAAACAATGCATGGATGAAATTCCTTGCAATTAATTTTCCATGAATTTCCAAAAGAATCGAACCATAAGAGGGTTTCCAGAATTTTGGTCTTAAAATACCTTTCTTTCAGCCCTCTAATGGCTTCCACAAACTCAGATAATATCACTTTTCAGCCTTCATTCACTTGCATCACTTGAACTTGCCATTTTCACTTCTCCAAGATTGCGTTGTCTTCAACTTAGCCTTCTTGCTTCAGATTTTCAGCAACTTGGCAATTGCCTTTATAAATCCTTTTGTTTTTCCCTCTTGGTTGATGGCCTTATAAAGGAGTTTGGGTTGTTGCTTTACCACCCACAAGCAATGTGGGATAAAAGATCAATGACCTTCTAGAAGTTTCCAATTGTACTTTATTAATTTTCTCTATATTTTAATTAATTATTAAAATAATGTCATAGTAGGGAAAATCGATCCATGTATGGGTCTTTCAAAAAATGCTAAGTCCACAACGTCCATTCATCAATCCAAGCAAACATTCACACCCTAAGTCCATCCATGCAAGGTGGGAAAATTGTCCATGTGAAAAGAGTTTGATGAAGTCCTTATGAGATGGCTCTTCAAAATCAAACATATAACTTCAAAATATTAACTTGAAAAGAGTTTGATGAAGTCCTTTTGTACTAATGTTGGGATTGAGAGGGAGTTTACCGTTCCTTCCAATCCTCAACAAAATGGAGTAGCAGAAAGGAAAAACAGGACAATTGTAGAAGTAGCCAAAGCAATGATACATGATCAATACCTTTACACCTCTTTCTGGGCTAAAGCCTCTAGTACTGTTGTCTACATTCAAAATAGATGTCCTCACTCCCTTTTGGACAACAAAACCCCTGAAGAAGCATTGATGGTGATAAAACCTAATATAGGCCACTTGAGAATTTTGGGTTGTTCTGTTTACATTCATATACCCGAAGAAAAGAGATCCAAACTAGAACCCTTAGGAAAAAAAGGAATATTTGTTGGATTTAGTGAAACATCTAAAGCTTATAGGATTTATATCCTTGGACAAAAATCAATTGAGCTAAGCAGGAATGTAATTTTTGAAGAAGATATTGCATTCAAAAGATCCAAAAACATTCATGAAATAGATAGTAAAGATCAAGAACCTCCTCAAAATATGGAAGAGAATCTTCCTTCTGAGACTGAGAGGGATACTCATAAACTTATGGAAGATGGAAATCAAGATGAACCTATGGATCTTCCTAATGAGTCTAGAGACACTACTGTGAACATGAAAATACCTATATGGGCAACAAAAATGATCCAAGAGGTAGAAACTTATGCATCACCAAAAGGAACCTTTAGGGAGAGTAAAATACCTAATAGATACTCCAGTTATGTTGCCTTCATGAGTGAAATTATCAAATTAGAACCTTCTAGTGTTGAGGAAGCTCTCAAACATCAAGTTTGGAAAGATGCCATGACAAAAGAATATCAATCCATTCTAAAAAATGATGTTTGGGATATTGTGCCTAGACCAAAAGTCAAATCAGTGGTTTCATCTAAATGGCTCTTCAAAATCAAACATGTTGCAGATGACAATATTGAGAAATATAAAGTCAGGTTTGTTGCCAGATGATTTTCTCAAAAGAGGGAATTGATTATGAAGAAACATTTTCTCTAGTGCTTGATATACCTCTGTTAGGGCCGTGATTGCTATTGCTCCATCAAAATGATGGAAGATTCACCAAATGGATATAAAGACTACGTTTCTTAATGGCATAATAGTAGAGGAAGTATACTTAGAGTAACCTGGGGGATTTGTATTACATAGAAATGATTGTCATGTTTGCAAATTGAGAAAGGCACTATATGGACTTAAAGGCTCCTTGAGCCTGGTATAAGAGGATAGATCATTACCTCTTAGGCTTGGGTTTCTCCAAGAATGATGTAGATCCAAATATATGCTTCAATAATGGTGATATGTTAAATCTCATTCTTTATGTTGATGACTTATTAATTACAGGAGAAGATCATCTCATTACTAAATGTGAACAAGATCTTGCATCTGATTTTGACATGAAGGATTTGGGGCCTTTACACTATTTCCTTGGATTAGAAGTATGGAAACAGGGAAATGGAATCACCCTAAATCAAGGAAAGTACACCATAGACATTTTGAATAGGTTCGGAATGATGGATTGTAAACCCATGACAAATCCCATGGAAACAAACTTACATAAGTTAAAGAAGCTACAAAAAATTCAGACTTGGTAGATCCTACTCTCTATCGGTAAATTATTGGGTCCTTGATGTACTTGGTCAACACTAGACCTGACATTTTCTATGCAGTAAATACTCTTGGTCAGTTTATGTGTGAGCCAAGACAGTTAAATCTAGTAGTAGCAAAACACATTCTAAGGTACCTGTGTGGCACAATTGGATATAGTCTTGAATATAATAATGTAGATTTGAGATTGCATAGATATATAGATTTAGATTGGGCAGGAAGTGTGGTGGATTGAAAAACACATCAGGGTGTTGTTTTAGCTTAGGATTAGCTATGATCTCCTGGTTTAGTAGGAAGCAATCTTCAGGTGCACAAAGCTCCATAGAAGCCGAGTATACTGCAACGTCTTCAAATTGGGCAAGAAGTGTGGTGGATTGAAAAAGCACATCAGGGTGTTGTTTTAGCTTAGGATTAGCTATGATCTCCTAGTTCATTAGGAAACAATCTTTAGGTGCACAAAGCTCCACAGAAGCCAAGTATATTGCAACATCGATGGGAGCTCGAGAAGCTGTATGGTTGAGGAAACTTCTTGTAGGACTATTTGGATCGCCTTTGGATCCTACTATCATTCACTGTGAAAATCAGAGTTGTATAAAACTTTCAGTGAATCTTGTGTTCCATGACCAATCTAAGCATATAGAAATTCCCTACCATTATGTTAGAGACATGGTAGAGAGAAATGCTATGCAATTGAGATATGCTATTACAAGTGAGCAAATGAAAGATATTCTCACCAAGCCTCTTTCAAAGACAAAGGTTGAATACTTTCGAGGTAAGCTTGGTATGGTAAAAATGTAATCTTATCTTAGATTGAGTCTCAACAATGATAATTGATTGTACTAATATATTCTAAGATGTTTAATGTGTAAACTCTTTCATTGTCATGTGTGTGACTCCATGACTTTATGGGCCTCTGTGAACATCATTGGAAGGTGATGATATTTAATGATGAGCACTTATATTTTTGGGTTATTGTTGTAAGGTGACGATCTTACAATAATCCCTTTATCTCATAAGTAATATCTATTGAATGGTGGATATCATGTGAGACTTGATATCTATGGATGCACCATGATGAATAATATTACTGAGATATTCATGGTGGATGTTATGTGACTTAATATCCATGGAGATGCTATGATTAGATATCCCTATGGTAGGTATCATGTGACTTGATACCAATGCACATACCATAGTGATATTACATTGCGAGTATGGTGAATATCATGTGACTTAATATTCTTGGACTTACCATTACTCCGGTTATCACAGTGAGGTGATATCTTTTCTCTTTCACAATAAATAATATTATTGTGTTTTCATATAGGAATTTTATAGCTTCGGTCAGATTTTTCTAACCATTGAAATCAAATGGCTATAGATCGTAAACATTTGATATCTATCCTTTATTCTATTCTGATCTAATTATTTTCTATAGTTGTCATAATTGATCTATGCATAATAAATGATTAATATTTTATTATGTATATATATTTAATAATAGTCTTATCATTAAATAAATATATACATTATCGATCATATGGAAATTAATAATCATTTGAAGTGGTTAAATATTCATATCGACATATTAAGATATATATGACAATATATATAATCATTCATATTGTGTTTGTATTATCGCTAAGTGAAGATAAATGAATGACTAACATATTGGCTACTAATGATACGATTAAGGCATGACATGCCTTACGTAGAGACATGTCTCTACGTGGAAGGTTCCACGCAAAGCCATGTCTCTACGTAAGACATGACTCATCAACATTGTATTTAATGATAGTCATTCCTATTCTTAGCAATGTACATGATCGATAAAAGTGCAAAGCAAATTAAGATTGCAGCCATTTGTTTATTCTGACTTCAACGACATATAATTGTTGAGGTCAATATCAATATCATTATTATTGTAGATTGATATTGAGTTATAGATCCCTATCAATATCATTAGTATTGCAGATTCATATCGAGTTACTCATTGATAATAATATCATTATCATTGGAGATTGATATCAAGGAACTTATCCTAAATATTATTGTGAACATAAAATAGAAATTTGAAGAATATCGAATTGAGGATCAAACCAGTCATTAACATTATATATTCATCTGCAAATTAAGTAAAGTACAAATTAAATTTCTCTAACATTTAAATTTGATCAAAATTTAACAGCATGTTCCTTCGGAACACACCTTAAGTAGATGAACTTGTGATTCTGCTTGTATAATACTGACCCTTGCAACATGTACCTTTCTCTCTTCAGTTTCAATGCCTTCTTTTGTACATAATTCAAATGTGATGGACATTTGTGATTCAACAAGTAGCTTATAATATCCTTGTACCACTCATCTGTGCATACATCTTCTAGTTCATAAACTTGTTGAACTAAGCCTAGTCCATCATATGCGATCTTCTGGGCTAGCTTTTGTCCTCTGACCAACTTCATTGGTTGAATCTCTATGCCATATTCCTGGATAGTAGCAACCCACTTTCCTCATCTCTCACCTAGTTCATTCTGCATCAATAGTGTCTTCACAACAACATCAGGAACTATGGCATGCACCTTGCTTCTCAGAGTGTAATGTCTAAATTTCTTTGTTGCCTTCACCAAAGCATAAGCCTTCTTCTCCACATTTGGGTAATTCAATCCGCAACTTTAAAAGGGGCACTCATAAAAGTGATAGGATGCTCCTCATTCTCTTCAGTCCTTTGAGTAAGAATCATTGCACACACATGATCTGAGGCAAATAAATAAATGTCTAGAATGGCTTCTCATAGTTTGGACTTACAAGAACTAGTGCCTTGACATTTTCTTCTTTTATCTCTTCAAAAGCTCTCCTAGCCTATACAGTCCAATCCATCTTTGCATCTTTCTTGAGCATATCATTCATAGGATTTTGTTGGAAATAATAGGTACTTAGAGGGGGGGACTGAATCAGTACTTATAAAACTTTCAGACTTTTACTTATACTTTTAAATATCAACAAAATAAACTTCCACACTATGAAGCATATAACTGTAACTTTAAAGTAAAAGTGCAATGAATCAAATAACAACACATCTACACACATAACACTCAAATTTTTATCGTGGACACCTTTGGTCAGAGGGAAAAACCACGATGGGGATGAAACTCACAATCTTCTCAATGCAGTAGAAAAGAGTGCTCTGTTAGGAGCTTACAATCTGTCACTTTCTAGGTGACTCACCTTGCTAGGATTGGCTACTACCTTATTAGAAGTATCTAAAGTCCTATTAAAGAATACCTTGTTAGAGGATTTTAATCCCACTTATAAAGTGTTCACCCTATTAAGGGATTTATTATAAAGTCTTGCTAGAGACTACCCTGTTAAGGGATTTTAACTTGTTGAAACTATTAGGAAAACAAAAAGAGTAATTGACCTGTAATATGCACTCCTGAATGCTAATAAGATCCTTGATGCTCTGTACTTGTTCTGATTCCAATCCTGTAGCTTCTCTAGAAATAGCTCTGTAATCGCTGTATTTATTATGTTTACCTTGGACTGTAAACCTAATTAGGGTTTATGTTTCCCTCCAAAATTTCTTTATCAATCATAACTAACTCATAGAAACTTGAAATCCTTACCGCATCATCCATAGCAAACTTTAAGTTGTTATCTCCAATGTGAAATATTCCTTCAATATTATTGGCCAAAATGTACCTTGGATCCATACACAAATCTATACACAACTACCTAAGAATTGACTTATTCAACTCTTTGAACAATGTACTGCATTTTTCATTTTGTCCATATTCACTGAATCATCCACCGACATAACCAATTCAGCCAATTATTCAAAACTGTTCAATAACCTTTAGTTTTACCTATTCACTGAACTGACTGGTTAGTGGTATCTTCACTTATGCATATATTGGTGTGATCTAAGAGGCACAGTCACAAATCATAGTTTACATGTTGTCTTTACACCTTCCAATGTACTAATATAAAACTTGTCTTCTTTTACCGATCTGTCCTTTACCTATTATTATGCTCATCGGTTACCTTTCTGACTTAACTTCTCTTTGCCGACTGGATATTACTGTGTACCATTTGGTACAACTTCATATACTTACACAAAAATTTCTCACCTGTGTAATGGTTTTCTAGCAATGACAACCATACTTTGTAAGGTCACCATCAGTGTCATCTATCAACATTCGGCAATCAACATTCTCCCCCTTTGGCATTGATGGAAAGATCTTGTGAAAATTTTAAAACTTTCAAAACTTCAAAATTTTAGAATGTATACTCCATGTCTAATTACACACTCCCCCTGAATCTATAACTCCCCTTTGTACCATAGACTATAGAATATATACTCTATATACATGCCATTTTTGATCTACTATATACTCCTCCCTTTTGACAATAATGCCAAAGACTATGATAAAAAAATGTATGTACAAGGGTGTTCATACTTCACAGTTTGTCAAATACAGTCTTGAAATGTATCTTTGTAGTGGCACGTGAATGCTCCCATGACTCCTTTAGTGTTGTTAAGCCAATGTGATGACCATTTAAGCATAAAGCCAGATCCTCCATACTGTCAATTGTACTCAATATGTCTGGAGTACCTATCAATACTTAAGCTTTATTAAGATATGTTTGGATAATGTCCATGTGTGGAATCAGAAATCCATGTAATTCCAAAAATGTTATCCTTATCTTATCCTCTTTTTCCTTGAGTTCCATTTCCTTGTGTATCAATGCTTTCAGTTTTGAAGTATGATCCATCATGGAACTATTCAATAGGTCCAATTGGTTGACTAGTATAGCCAACTCTGTTTCCAACTCTTCCTTCTTTGTCATAATCTCTATAGTGAAGTTGGTCAGAGTAGATATTTTGTTAAAGGTTTTTCCAACTTCAAGTAATAATTCCTTGAGTTCCTTAACTAGTTCAAACAGTGAAACTTTATCAAGAGTAATCTTCTGTAGTAGCTTCTCCGTCATCTCCTTTTCTAATCTCTTCTCTGCTCGTTTTATCATCTCCTCTTCCATGTCATGATCTAGACTTGTGATTGCATCATCCAAGGTTTTGAGTTGATAAATCATAGATGCTTCCTCATCAAGTTCTACATCAGGAACTAAATCAACAAGTATTGCAACTACTCTCCTCAGTATTTTCTTCTTGAACTTCTTATGCTTTATCTTGTTCTTTTTAGTCTTTTCTGCCAGCTTCCTTGAAAATAGTATATGTTCTTTTGGCTTTAAGTTGTGAACATCTTTCTTCAAAATAGAAAATTCTAGATCATCTTCTTCCTCTTCCTCTTCATCTTCATTATCTTCTTCATAATCTTCTTCCATTCTCTTCCTTTTCTTTTTCTTGCTGGTATCCTCTGTATTGGATTGTGAAGTACTAGTAGGGGTATCCTTTGGTATCTCAACTCCATCTTTAGTACTTCGTTCACCTTTTCCAATGTTACTTGTATCTTTATTTGTCTCTTTGTCTTGTTCTTGATCTTGTTGTTGCTCATCTTGTTTTTCTTGATTTGCTTCAACTTGATCAATGTCCTTGACTTGTTCTATTGTGTCCTTTGGTTTATTAATGGTCTTAGTCACCTATTCTATTTCCTTACTCTTCTCTGTCACATCAACCTTGTTTGTTTCAATATCAACTACATCATCATTTATCTCAACTGGGCTAACATCAAGTGGAGATTGAAGTGATATATCTTCAGCTTCATCCCCAACTATATCAATGTCCTTGACTTGTTCTATTGTGTCCTTTGGTTTATTAATGGTCTTAGTCACCTATTCTATTTCCTTACTCTTCTCTGTCACATCAACCTTGTTTGTTTCAATATCAACTACATCATCATTTATCTCAATTGGGCTAACATCAAGTGGAGATTGAAGTGGTATATCTTCAACCATAACATCATCAATTGAATCTATGTTAGGTCAATATGAGTAACAACATTTGGAATACTACCTAAAACATCTCCCATTAACTCTTTCAAAGTAAAAGTATCATCTACTTGAGATGTACTTATTGTGTCTGCTACCTGTGGTTGATCCATACTAAATATCCTTTTCTGTGTCACCACTATCTCTTCTTCAACATCTTTCTCCTTTCCAGCTAGTACTTTTGCAGTCTTATGACCAATACAGAATTTTTCTTTGTATTTTTCAATTTCTTCGTCTACTTCCTTTACCTATCAAATGTGTCACAGTATAGAGAAGTGCCCTTTCTCCGATTTCCTTTTCAACTTCAACAACAGATTCCCATCTGATATTCATTGCATCATACAGTTCATCAACAACATGATCTTTGATTTGACTAGGTGTTCTGATGAATTTGTGAAAGTGAAATACAATAGCATCCTCAATTATTTTCTTGTCTTCATTAGATAGCATAGACAAATTTAAGTTACTTATATTTTTTATTAAGGTAAAAACATGTTTTGAAGGGGCCCCGAAACCTTGAACAAGAAAGAAAAAAAATATTTTCAATAAAGCCTTCTACATAGATTGGTTCTTGACCACAGTGAGGGTTTTGCAGCAGGCACACACAAACTTAAAGAAAATTTGCATGAAACAACCTTCATGCAAACCCTAGAAAAACCTACCTAAAGAACCAGTCATCTCATACCCTTCTTTTGGGATCGAAAGGTCATGTCAAACAAAGAAGAAGATTTCTTAAGATTTTTTCTTTTTATCGTTACCCAACCTTCTTTAGCTCTAGCAACATCTTTCTGCTAGCATAAAGGGTTCGTAGCTGAAACAACCTTCTTAGTAGAAGAGGTATCTTGCACTGGGCTAGTAGACCCCCCAATCAAAATAAGAGGGGCAACCAAACCCGACCAAGCAGCATTCAGACCAACACCCCCAGACCTTATTGTAACATCATCCTACAATGAACCAACTGGTTCTGCCCCAGTAGACCTAGTCCCCCCAGCAGACCCCTTCCCACTAGCAGACCCTCCAGCTGACCCGCCAACAGAAGGAGCAGAGGAAAAACAAGTAGACACAAGACTAGTGTCCACCAAAGACCCTATTGTAGCATCTGGAGGAGAAACAAAAATCATCCTTCTTCCCAGGCTGAGAAGAACATTTATCAACTTTGTAATGTTTTCTGGTCTCCCCCTTCCACCAAGAGGGAGGAGGATTCTTTTTCTTGTGTTCCATATCACATTGGGTGGAAATGTGACCTATCTTAGACCATTTTTGACATCTGAAGGGGATACCCTCGTAGTCAAGTGGCTGAATCAAGGATCCCAAAGTTGATTCAATTTTGATATCAGCAGGAAGGCCTGACGAAATGTCGAGGTCAAGTAAAATATGGGTGAACGTGGAATGATAAATGCTAAAGGAATCATTGTCCAACATAAAAAAATCCCCCAAAGCCTTACCCACCTCCTCAAGAATGGAGTCATGCCAAAGATGAATAGGGAGATTATGGAGTCTAAGCCATATTGGGATTTTAGAGAAGGTTTCAGAAGAACAATTGAAATCTGAGTGCCAGGGTTTAACCATAAGCATAAATTTCTCATCCTCCCAGCTAAAAATGTTTTCACACAAAATCTTAGTTCTATCTTCAGCTATATCAAACTTAGCTATGAAGAATCCCTTTGCCATAGGGAAAATATGAACCATACCTAAGAGAAATGGTTCCCATATGCAAGTTATCTAGTCATGTAGAAGGGGAAGTCTGGGCCAAAAGCCCCTAAAAAGGCAAATCAATCCATGTTCTTTGTAAATTTCTGTACTGTTCTCCAAATCCCCTTCAGCATTAGGAGATAGCCTAACCGAGAGGGAGCCACACACCGCAAATGAGGTAGAAACCTTAGATCCTTTATCCATCCCTGAATATTTGGACACAACCTTAACAAAGGAGAGACCCGGTCCCTCAGCAACCACAGGACCATAATCCCGGAAAGAGGATGAACCCACCAACACTGCCCTAGATGGGACCACATTAGGCATAAACTTTCCCACAACCCTAGACCCATTAGGGCCAGGAGAAGGGTATCGAATAGGGCTGAGAGGAGGAGCATGTTGCTCAACTATAGGTGATCCTTGATCCCAATCACCAATAGATCAGGATGCGGTTCCGTAGAAGGAACCCGCGTAGGCAAGGAGAATCCTGCACCCAACTTAGACAACACTGGAGAACACACATGCACTAAACATGAAGGAGGAGAGCACGCAGGCTCCGAATGGGCAGTATAACTCATTTCAAAAATTAGTATGGTTTTTTTGAAGTTACTTATGTTACCTATCATTCCATGTTCTCTAATTCCCTTTGCAACTTCAGTAGCACTTTTAGAAATATTGATTTTTGTTTTTCCAAACTTCCCCATGTTAGTGATCTCCTTCTTTGAGTCAATTTTCTCACTGTCTACCTCTACCTTCTTCTTCTTCTTGCTAGGAGAGGCCTTTGTCTGTCCTCAAGTTTTTCTCTTTACATATGTTTTTGTCTTTATAGGTTGAGATACCTCAGGTGGCATAGGGTCATAAGATTTAACTTCATCAATCTTATCCATACCAGACTCTTCCACCGTTGGTAATTCTAGAGTCTTACTTTGAGTATCTTCTTGCTTTCTTTTCCTCTTAGCATAAGCATCAAGAATTCTCTTCTTTCTCTCACTAGTTGAATTACTACCTTCACCAGTTACAAACTTCTCTTCCAACTGACTTATGATATTCTTTTCTTTCCTTTCTATTCTTGGCTTTTTGATTTCTAAAGTGATTATTTTATATGCTTCCTCAAATGTGCCATATCTCTTTGCTTGCTTGTTAACTGATAGTTTCAATAATGCTTCAATGTTCAATGTTAAGAATTGTTCATCAGTTTCATATCCCATCTCAGGCATCCATGAAATCCTTGGATCTACCACTTGAATCTTGCAAGTGTCAGTATCAACTAGAAAACAAATAGTATCTTTGTACTTCTCCAAAATGTGTGGAGGTATCCTATACCTCTTGTGCATTCTATCCTGAAAGTCCTTAAAGTATCCCCACATAAGATTGTTTAGGTTATCACCTAGTTCACCTATGTACTCATTGATTTAGTATAATGTATGTCTATCTGTTTTCCAAGTTACCACTCCTTTACTAGGGAAAATGTTTTGAACATAGAATAACATACATACCAAGAGAGATCCAAACTTTAGTGCTTGCTTCTTATCGGTCTGAATCCTCTCCATGTTAGCTAATATTTGCGTTCTCACCATCTCAACTAGGTCATATCTAGTGCCTTCTTTTACTATCTAGTAAGGGGCGTGAATAGCTCCACATGGCACACTATTCAACCAAATTGACTGGTAGACCTCATAACCAACATTCATTGCTGCAAATCAAACCTCTTGATCTTCAATGTCATCTATCATCATTTCTCTCTTATCTTTCTTTGACTTAGTGAGTTTTGACTTAGTGAGTTGTGCAACTGTCTTCATGGATATTTGCCTTAGGGTGCAGGTTTCTCCATTAGCCGAGAAACTTATGATCACATGAATTAGCTCTTTGGTGATCTTGATTGGTCACTCCATCCATATGAATTGATCGTGAAAACAAATCAAGACATATCAAATCCACTCCTCCTTAAAGATTTCTTGTAAGTCCAGAATATGTGTCAAACCCTTCATTTCAAGATGTTTTAACTCATCCTTAAGTTCTCCATTGTTGCACATTGCTAAGTATTCTTTCTGTATCTATTTAATTCCTAACTCAACAATATTGCAATGAATAAACATTCTTATGTCTTCAATCAATAGAACATGAGGTGGAATTAGGGATAGGGCACCATTTTTGTCAACTTTCGCTACCTTGAATGAGGGTAACTTGTGTTCTGGTTCCACCTCCTTTGTTATCTCTATCAATTTAGGTGTAGCAATCCTTGATTCCATAGTGATTCAGTAGATTTCCTACTTTGTAACTCAAACACACCAAATTCCTTCACAATTGACCACTGATCTACTCAATATCTCAGTTAGGGTTTTCAAATTTTTCTATTCGATTCTCTGTAAGTGATCAACTCAAATAGTTCGCACAATCGATCACAATATGAAATCACACTATGCTCTTGTAAATGCTCTTCAAAATGCAAGGTGTATAATGAATAGGTTTGCCTATAATTTATTTTCCAAAAAGTTGTCCAACAACTAGTTGGTACAAAACATTTAATGTAGTTCACCGATACCACTCTACCGATTACGGCTTCCACCAGTAAAAGGTTAAAGCTAAATGTAGCATTAGTACATAAATTTTTCAAAATGATAAAATCAATGATTCATAACAACCCAGCTCTATTTAATTCAATAAAATTAACATCAATGCATATATCACTGTGCAAATAGATATTACCGCTCATCATTATAAGCGACTGGTTAGATATAACAATGAAATTCAGTCCCTAAGAAAAACTTACTTGCTTAGTTTGAGGATGATGGGTTACCTGTCGATGCATTGGCATATTCTTTACTTTCTTCCTTCTTCACCCATATCTTTTTCATCTCATTCCTCACTTCTTCAACATTAACAGTCTTTTTACCTTTCCCATCTTCATTGTTTGGTGAACGGTTCATGTACCTACAATTTGTTTGTTATGTGTTCAACCTTATGACAATAGAAACATGCCATACCTATTGTTCTCTAAGGTCCAACATTACATCTAGGATTCCTCAATCGACAATTCATAGTCATGTGTCCATAGTTTCCACAAATAGTGCATGTGACATTCATGTTTCCTTCTCTTCTTAGAACACTCACCGATTTGTTAGGTATCCTTGATCCACAATGTTTTTCCTTGTGTCCAAAATTGTTGCATGTGTAACAGTGTCCATTGAAATTCCCTTTAAATTTTCTACTACTGGTCTTTGGTTTGCACTCATAAGCTTGATGACCATACTTATTGCAATTGTAACAATAAACCATCAAAACAAGTAGTTCTTGGAACATTCACCAGTTTTCTCCTACATACATTAGCAGTGTGTCCAAGCTTTCCATAATTGTAGCAAGCGGGTTTAGTAGGCTTCTTACCTTGTGGACTAGTATAAACCTTAGGAATCTTTGATTGTTGCTCAACATCAGACTTAAATTACCACCTTGTCATATTACAAATGTTAAATTATTGTTTCCATGTTAAATTATTGTTTCCAAGAACACTTTTAAAAAAATTCCCTCACATTTTTACTTATTTATTTAATGATACATATTTATATGTGATTGTAAAATTGATACTTGGTTGCATATTTTAAGACATTTAACAAATTTTACAAGCTTAATAGTCAAATTATACGTAGTTGATACTATTATTTATAATTTGCAATTTAGAGGCACATAATACGTCTCATTCAAGGGTAGATAAGAGTTAAATGTTATTAATTATAGGAATATTTGAATAAGCATCTTTTATAGATATGAAGTCAAGTAATATTATTATTTACAATTTAAAGGTAGGTAATACAATTGTTTGCAATCAAGGGGCAGTTAATACATGCCATTTAATAATGTATTAGGTAAATGCTATTATTTAAAATGAATATTTTAATATGTTGAGTATTATCTAGAGACATGGAATCAAGGTTAATGGCTATTAACAAGTGACATCACAAATGGGGGAGCTCATCCTCATTTTATACACGTTAAAAAATGCCATCCTAGTGGGGTTTCAACTTTGATAACAACAATAACAAAACTTAACTATCACACCATGCCACAACTGACACATAGATATTATAAGAATATTTAAATAAGTTGAGTATCATCTATTGATATTTATTAGTTTTTACAAGCTTAATAGTCAAGTTGAGTATCATCTACAAAAATAGAATCGAGCTTAATTGTTATGAATTGGTAAGGTCACAAATGAGGGACTTCATCCCCATTTAAACTTTAAAAAATACCAACGTACTAGGGTTTGGACTTTAATGGTAAGAAAATTGGCACAAATTAACTATCACACAATGCCACAAAAGTATGTAAACATTATAAGAGTATTTGAATAAGTTGAGTATCATCTACAAATATGGAACAATTTGAACAAGCCTAATGGTCAAGTTTTATGCAGTATATTCTTATTTGCAAATTAAGGGAAGGTAATATATCTCATTCAATGTTATATACCTAAGATAAATGCTATTATTTATAGGAAAATTTGAATAAGTTGAGTATCATCTATTAATATCAATGGTTATTTTTAAAACTTCGTAAGAAATATTTCTAGTGTTGAAGTTTGTTAGATTTTAATAAGTGGATATAATTCATTTGATAATGTATGATAATGGAGACAATTGTTTTGTTTGATTATCATCTAAAAATATAGATTTATTCTCTCTATGAATTTTTTTTTTTTATAAAAATTGTGAATGCAAAGGATAATAAATCATAAAAAGGAATTGTGAATTCTCATGTAAAATTGTGTCAAGGTTTACAAATATTAGATTAGATTGTAGATGATTGTATTGAATATAAATTTATGTAGATCCTTCATTATTATCAATAGATGTAAAACTAAGCCTTTTATAAGCTAAGAGGGCATAAAATGTTTGTGAGCTAGAATATTGTCATGGTTGATCACATTTCCTCAAGATTTTGGATACTTACTCTAGAAATAAAGAATATTTGTACAAATGTAATACATGTTATGAACAATGATATTACATATTAAGAAATTGGAGAAATATATAAGAATGGTTAGGATTTTTAACAGATGGTTTAAATATGGGTGGATATTAATTGAAGATTGTCATGAACCTTTAAAACGTAGAGACCTAGTAAGGAAGGATGGTCTTTAGCTCATTTTAAACATAGTATGCCAATTAAAGTCATTAAATATCCTAGAGGATGAAAAAGTGGGGTGGCTACATTTTGTCCCCAATCATTTTGCAATCAATATTGTTTGTGTCAACATAATCATTTTTTTCTATAGCTATACATATTGTAGTCTCTTAGGTAGGCCTTCTTGGTATAGTAGAGATAGAAGTGAATAAGATTTTACTTGAATTAATAGTTTAGTCTGATTACCCAAATTGATCATAGGTTTGTGTTTATATTCTTGGGCTTAGCACCTATAACACTTGATAAAAAATCCATCCTTAAGGATGTCGGACCTATAACTCTAGTTACCAAAATGCTCTATGGGTTTTTGCATTAAAATATTATAACATAGAAATCAATACTATTCTTAACCACTACTCAAAGAATAATAAGAATATTCTTTCTTGATGATAATCTAAAGTGAAATTGAAGCCTTTTAATCTAAAATTCCAGACCTACACATTTATTAGTGATGTTGTCTCTCCCATTATATTTCGCATCATAGGATTATAACTCTCAAGCCTCGATAGGAAGACTAAAAATGTTATGCCAACATTCCATATCATAGGTACAAACCTAGTAAGGGATATTCTTGGATGTTTCCCCATCTTTGAATGATGGCTCAATTGATTCATAAGAGGCATGTCCAATCTCTTTTTAGGAATTTCATATCACAAGTATTCTAATTTGGTATACTATTCTTGAACCCAAGCTTGTATGTTTTGCTTTATGTATTATTTATCAAGGGCTCCCTAATGATAGTAGACTATTCAATCTATGATTTATCAACCCTTGATGCCCATTCTATGGATAACAAGATTCTCCCGATGACCTTTTTTAATTATGTGCTAGGATTGAACAATCTCATAACTAGATTCATGAATTTTTCAAGCTATTTTACTTTAAACCCTTTTGATTCCATATGATGTTGTTAAGAAATTAGCCTATAATTCCTACTAAATTTACTTGGATATGACAAAGTTTCATGGTAGAAATTATTTTTACTATTTAGGAATATAGGAATTTTACTATTGGCAATTTTAAATTGCTACTCATTTCTCACTTTAAATTAAATCTATGATTTTCTCCAATGTTCTATGTGGATCTAATTGCAAATCAATACAATTATACTCACCTCCACACATATACTAACATGGATTTAGATACAATCTCTTGCTATGTGTTCAACCTTATGACAATAGTAACATGTCATACTGGTTGTTCTCCAAGGTCCAACATTACCTATAGGATTCCTCAATCAACAATTCATAGTAATGTGTCCATAGTTTCTAAAAATAGTGCATGTGACATTCATGTTTCCTTATTTTCTTAAAACAATCACCTATTTTTTAGGTATCCTTGATCTGCAATGTTCTACCTCGTGTCAAAATTTGTTGCATGTGTAACAGTGTCCATTGAAATTCCCTTCAAATGATCTACTACTAGTCTTTGATTTGCACTCATAAGCTTGATGACCATACTTATTGCAATTTATCACCAATATATTTTTCATCTCATTCCTCATTTCTTCAACATTAACAATCTTTTTTACCTTTCCCATCTTCATTGCTTGGTGACCAGTTCCTGTACCTACAATCTCTTGCTATGTGTTCAACCTTATGACAATAGAAACATGCCATACCTGAGGTTCTCCAAGGTCCAAAATTACCTCTAGGATTCCTCATTTGACAATTCATAGTCATGTGTCCATAGTTTCAACAAATAGTGCACATGACATTCATGTTTCCTTCTCTTCTTAGAACACTCACTAGTTTGTTAGGTATCCTTGATCTGCAATGTTCTTCCTTGTGTCAAACTTTTTTGCATGTGTAATAGTGGCCATTGGAATTCCCTTCAAATGATGTACTACTAGTCTTTGATCTGCACTCATAAGCTTGATGACCATACTTATTGCAATTGTAACAATAACCATCAAAATGAGTAGTTCTTGGAACATTCACTGGTTTTCTCCTATGTACATTAGCAATGTGTCCAGGCTTTCCACAATTGTAGCAAGTGGGTCTAGTAGGCTTCTTACTTTGTGGACTAGTATAAACCTTAGGAATATTTGATTGTTGCTCAACATCAAACTTGGATGATTCTCCTTTTTCAAAATTGTTTTCACTGTTATATCCTAGGCCTGATGTATCTCTAGGTTGCCTTTGATTCTTCAATTTCTCATCGATCTTCTGTAGGATTTGTTCATATTACTTGATTTTTTTGTTTATTTCCCTTTCAATATTCAAGTCCTTCTTCAGTTGTTCATTTTCCCACCTCAGTGTTTCATTTTCAGCACACATTTGTATGTCTTCATCATTGGTGTCACTTAACTTTTCATTTACTGCATGGTTCTCATGTGTCAACCTTTGAAGTATAACATCCTTTTCTCTGATCAGATCTTCAACATTCTTCTTCACAATTTTAGCAATCCTTTTTCCATCTTCAACAGTTCTCATACCTTCAAGCATTTCACACATCCTTATGGATGGAATTTCTCGCTCTCTTTTCATCATGGCTGCTTCTTCAATTAGGATCTTGTTCATTTCCATCAGATCTGCTATAGTTGCATCAACTTCCTCAAAGTCAACACTTCCTTCAGATAATTCATCAATGCTATCTAGACTTTCTTTGAGTTGTTCAGTCAATTCTTTCCTCTTTGCTAGTGAATTCTTAATCTTGTTCATCAACTCCTCAATCATCTCGTTGGACGCCTCCAACTATATTTCATACCTATAGCTTTCCATCTCCTCAGACCTACTCCCCAAGTTTTCAAAACTTTCCTCTAGAGAGTCTGTGCTTTGATACCAATTGTTGGAAATAATAGGTACTGAGAGGGTGAGGGGGGGGCGTGAACTAGTACTGATATAACTTTCAGACTTTTACTTATACTTTTAAATATCAACAAAAGAAACTTCCACACTATGAAGCATATAACTATAACTTTAAAGTAACAGTGTAATGAATTAAATAAAAACACATCCACACACATAACACTCAGAATTTTATCATGGAAACCCTTGGTCAAAGGGACAAACCACAGTGGGGATGAAATCCACAATCTTCTCACTGCAGTAGAAAAGAGTGCTTTGTTAGGAGAAAACAAGTGGTTCTTGGAACATTCACCGGTTTTCTCCTACATACATTAGCAATGTGTCCACGCTTTCCACAATCATAGCAACTAGGTTTATTAGGCTTCTTACCTTGTAGACTAGTATAAACCTTAGGAATATTTGATTGTTTCTCAACATCAAACTTGGATGATTCTCATTTTTCAAATTTGTTGCCACTATTATATACTAGGCCAGAAGTATCTCTAGGTCCCTTTTGATTCTTCAATTGCTCATCGATCTTCTGTAGGCTTTTTTCATATTGCTTTTTTTTAAATTTATTTTTATTTCAATCTTCAAGTCCCTCTTTAGTTGTTCATTTTCCTACCTCAGTGTTATATTTTCAACACACATTTGTATATCATCATCATTGGTGTCACTTAGCTGTTCATTTAGTGCATGGTTCCCATGTGTCAACCTTTGAAGTATAACATCCTTTTCTCTGATAAGATCTTCAACATTCTTCTTCACAGCTTCAATAATCCCTTTTAAATCTTCAACAGTTCTCATACCTCCAAGCATTTCACACGTCCTTATGGCTGGATTTTCTTTCTCTCCTTTCATCATGGTTGATTCTTTAATCAAGATCTTATTCTTTTTCATCAGATCTGCTATAGTTGCCTCAACTTCCTCAAAGTTAACACTTCCTTCAGATAATTCATCAATTCTATCTAGACTTTCTTTCAGTTGTTCAGTCTATTCTTTCCTCTTTGCTAGTGAATTCTTAAGCTTGTTTATAAGCTCCTCAATCATCTCATTGGCTGCCTCTAATTGTCTTTCATACCTATATCTTTCCATCTCCTCAGACCTACTCCCAAAGCAGTCAAACATTTCCTGTAGAGATTATGTGGGGACGAAACTTCCACACTATGAAGCATATAACTATAACTTTAAATTAAGAGTGCAATGAATCAAATAACAACACATCCACACATATAACACTCATAATTTTATCGTGGAAGCCCTTGGTGAAAGGGAAAAATCATGGTGGGGATGAAACCTACAATCTTCTCACTGCAATAGAAAAGAGTTCTCTATTAGGATCAATCAAGTAGTTCTTGGAACATTCACCGGTTTGCTCCTTGATGGAAGTGCTCCAAGGTTTGCTTTGCACTTTCTCAACTTGGGACTCTGCTTGTCCTAGTCTACCTAGGATTCCTATTTCTCTTCTAGGACCCTAATAGTCTCAAGTCTCTAGGCCTAAGACTATACTAATTCCATTGTATGAGTTAGTTCCCTTCTGCTTAACCATGAAAGATTTCCAACATTGAAATTGCTCCTTGTCACTATACTCTTTACTTGGAAGATTCCAAGCTCAAACCGCTCAAAACTTGCTCACCAGTGCTACAAAGGATGTGTTCATCACTAAGACATCCATTTGAAATCCTATCAATCCCATTTGAATGGGTCTTCAAACTGAAAAAAATCGAGTTCCAAATTCACACTTCTTTTGGTCCTAATAGGCCTAGTAGCCCAATTAGCCCTATCTAGAGGGTTTTTATGGATTCTTTCTCAAAAATACCAAACAACCCTAAAAAAAAATTTAGGATTCAGACACCCTTTTCCAAAACCTTAGATATTTTCAAGGTTTTAGATCCCTAAGTCCTCCGTACACTGCTATCCTAAAATATAGGTCAAATAGGGCTATTTTTGTGCATTGGTTATTGTCATCTAATTTCTATCTAGAAATCTATCTAGATGGACTGGTAAGGACCTCAGCTCATAGACAGGGTTCTATTAGACCCTAATTCTTCCAAACCTATACTTGGTTTTTGTCCCCCAAACATACCCTTGCAATGGCACTCAATTCTTTCTCTATTACACACCTAGCCGCACAGGCATTTATTCTAGGGTATAACTTTAAAAATATCTACTCGACTCCTCACAACTCCTCCTTGTTGGAGATTTGATTCTGAGTAGTTGATTGATTGTATGTTTGTCATGATGACAACATATAATACATAGTAGTAATTCTATATGTAATTATTAGAATGATGACATGAAGACTTGCGTGGTTAGATACATGTTGTAGACATGTTTATTATGTTATGTTCATGCACACAGATCTAGATATGATGTTTCAGTCAAGTTGTGTAATTTTGTTATTGGCTGTTATAGTTTTGGAAGAGTATCTGTTCAGAGCTGACATATGTAACATGTTTTTTGAGTTGTGCCTATCTTCAAGATATGCGTGTGTATATTCATGATTAGTTATGAGTTGATGATAGTTATCTAAAGGCGCCAAATGTGTTTCAAGAAGATTGCAAAGTTAGAATTAATTTGGTGAGGCTGACTTAGTGAAGCGTTGCATCTATTCAGTTTATACTTGTGTGGTTGTAATTATGCTTGTGTGCTTAGTAGAGCCGACAAGGATGTTATGAAGAGTTGTCTTATAGGTCCCATGATCTCATACTTTGAGGAACATACTTATAGCAAGTCATTTGTGATACGCTAAGTGTGAATGGTACGAAAAAGAGACAGAAGATGTACAAAGCAGAATATCAGATGTGGTTCATTCAACAAGATTCTATGTGAAGAATAAGAAAAAGATTGTAATACACTGGAACTGATCAAGATAGTAGGTCTACTCTACAGTTCATCATCAGATATACTGCATATATGTTATACAGAAGGTTGTATCCTTCACCATTGAAGCAGTGAGCTTTTGGAGAGTGAGTCCACCACCCTTAACAGGTTTATTTATAAAAGACTCCTAACAGGGTATGACCCTTAACCAGGTCACTATACTTATTGCATTGTAAAGTACAACTCCTAACAAGGTTGATATATCTTCTAATAGGGATTACTATAAAAAAGTATAGTTAATTGTTAGTATTAATTCCCACCGGGGTTTTTACTATTTGGTTTCCCCATAATCAAATTGTGTGTTGTGTACTGTGTTATTTGATTAAGCATTTACTTTATTGTATTCTGAAGTGAAGGAAGTAAAAAGAATTAAAGTTACTGATAACTGATTCAAACCCCCTCTTAGTTATCCTTTGGGACTATTCTAACAATTGGTATCAGAGCCAACTGCCTTGGAGAAGAAGCCTAACAGCTTAAGGTAGATCAGATGTCTTATTTCAGAAAAGAGAGCCCTAAGTTTGATGGAGAAAATTATCTGGATTGGAAAAACAAAATGATAACACATCTATAGTGTGTTGGCTTTGAGATCTTTGAAATTTCTACACAAGAAGTTGTAATTCCATCTCTGAAATACCTTGCAAAGGATGATGCTACTAATAGACAAAAGGAAACATTTACCAATAACGCAATTGCTAAAGTAGCCCTAACCAGCGCCCTATCCGATAATGAATTTTCTGAGATCAAGAAAATTGACAGAGCATATACCATATGGAAGTATTTAGAAGATATGTTTGAAGGAGATATTCAGGCAAAGAATGCGCGCAGGAAGACATGGAAAAAGAAATACAACAGTCTTGAGATGTTTCCTAAAGAGAATATTAGAGCCTACAATCAAAGGATAAATGAAGCAGTCTCTGGAATCAGAAACAATGGTGGAGAAATATTAGAAGAAGACAATGAAAAAGCTGCTAACTACTTTGACATCAGACTATGAAAACAAGATAAGTATTCTAGAGGAAACTATGCAATTCTCACAAGACTTCAAGAGAGATACTTTGATCAACAAAATCTCTGCATTTGAGATATCAAGATTGAAGACTGAACTTAAAAGCGAAACACACTTCAAAGCCTCAGTCCATGATAAGAAATCCTTACACATATCTAGTCATAACGAGAAAGAAGAAGTTGATGAAGAACTAGAAGAAATCATTGCTATGATTGCTAAAAGATAAAAGAAAGGAAAAGGAAAATATGAAGGATAACTTCCGTTCAAATTTTTTTCATGCAACAAGATTGGTCACTTTGCATCTAAGTGTCCCACAAGAGTCAAGAAGTTCAGATACGATTACAAACCTAAATATAAGAAAGAATGTTATCATGCTGAAGAAGGTGTAACTAATGAAGATTCAGGAGAAGATGAAATTGGATTCGTTGCCCTTAGAGACATGAAAAGGTTGCTCGAGGAAATGGACATTGTAGATGAAAAGGAAGAACAAGAGTTATCCCTAGTTTCCAAAGCAGACATCAGAACTGATTGGATCATTGATAGTGGATGCTCTCATCACATGACAGGTGACAAAGAAAAAATTGTTCATTTAGATGAATACAAAGGTGGTATGGTTAGATTTGTAGATAACACTCCTGAACCTATCATAGGCAGAGGTTCTATCACCTTGGATGGAAAGAACAAGACAAATGATGTTCTATATGTTGACAGATTACATCATAACTTGCTAAGTGTTGAACAACTACTTGACAAAGCTTATCATTTGGAGTTCAAAGACAACAATTGCATCATTAACAACAAGGATGGAGACATGATTGCATCAAGCTCCAAAATAAAAGGTAATATTTTTCAGCTCAATTCTGATGTAAGTTGTTTTGTTGCAAAAGTAGATGACAGCTGGTTATGGTACAAGAGACTATCATATCAATTTTGATAACATAGTAAAGATAAGTAATGTTAAGGCAGTCAGAGACCTTCCTAGTATTTCAAGACCAGTTGACACAATATGCAGGGAATGTGTTATGGGAAAGCATGTAAGGAGTTCCTTCAAAAACAAGTAGAACTTAGCTGAAAACAAATTGGACTTAGTGCATACAAATTTATTTGGTCCTACCCAAACAAGATCATACTACGGAGAAAGGTATTTCATTTTGTTTGTTGATGATTTTTCTAGGATGATGTGGGTTGCATTCTTAAAGGAGAAATCTGAAGCCTTTGAGAAGTTCAAAATATTCAAAGCTAAGGTTGAGAATGAATTTGGATTAAAAATGAAATGTCTGAGATCAGATAGAGGAGGAGAGTTCACCTCTGATCAGTTTTATGATTACTTTGAAGAACATGGAATAAAAAGATAGTTAATTGCTCCTAGAACCCCTCAACAGAATGGGATTTCAGAAAGGAGGAACATGATTATACTTGATATAGTGTGCACTATGATGATTGAAGGAAAGGTTGCACACACATATTGGAGAGATGCAGTGAATACAGCAGTCTATACTATCAACAGAACTCAATTGAGGCCAGGCGCAGATAAGATACCTATGAACTTTGGTTTGGTAATGTACCTACAGTGAAGTATTTCATAATCTTTGGCAGCAAGTGCTACATCAAGAGAGATGATGGTGTTGGTAAGTTTGATGCTAGAAGTGATGAAGGTATTTTCCTTGGTTACTCTACAAAAAGCAAAGCATATAGATGTTTCAATTTGAGATTGAAAAAGATAATTGAAAGTACTCATGTAAAAATTGATGAGAAGTTTATGGTTCAAGAGAGATACTATGAATATGCACCTATGATTGAAGATGAACCCAGGTTTAGCAGCAAAGATACTATTATTGAAGAAATGTTTAATTGTATTGATGTCTCATGCAATGACCTTGAATCAAGTAGAGAAGAATCAAAGATTACAGAAGAAGAAGTCACACCTAAGGTTCCTAAATTCACATCCAGATACCACTCTAAAGATGATATCATTGGAGATTAGAGCAGCAATGTTTTGACCAGATCAAAAGCAAAAAGTCTAGCAATGGATGAAGAGGTATGTTTACTTTCACAGGTTGAACCCTTAAGTGTTGAAGATGCTTGTAATGATTCTGATTGGAAGAATGCAATGAAAGAAGAATTAGATCAGATAATTAAGAATGACACATGGGAATTGGTCCCTAGATCGAGTGACAAAAATGTGATTGGAACAAAGTTGGTATTTAGAAACAAGATGAATGAAGATGGTACAATAGTAAGAAACAAAGCAAGATTGGTATGTAAAGGATATGCACAGAGAGAAGGAATAAACTACACTGATTCATTTTCCCCTATGAGCAGACTGGAAGCCATTAAATTTTTCTTTCCCTATGCAACATTCAAAGACTTTAAAGTTTATCAAATGGATGTAAAGTCAGCTTTTCTGAATGGAGACTTGAAGGAAGAAGTCTACACAGAACAAACTGAAGGATTTAATCTTTCAGATGAACCAAACATGGTATGCAGATTGAAGAAAGCACTCTATGGTCTTAAACATGCCCTAAGAGCTTGGTATGAGAGAGTTGATGGTTATCTCACCAAGATTGGATTCAAGAAAGGAGCAGTAGATTGTAACTTATTCACAAGAGAGACACCTAATGGATTACTACTAGTTTCCATATTTGTTGATGACATTATTTTTGGAGGTAATGACAAGCTTAGTACATCATTTGTAAAATAAATGCAGAATGAATTTGAAATGATCATGATTGCTCCTATAAAATACTTTTTGGGACTGAATGTAAAGTAGATAGATAAAGGTATATTCATTAATCAGTCAAAATATGTGAAGGAAATATTGAAGACCTTCTAGATGGAAGACTGTAAGCCAGTATGTACTCCCATGATAACATGAAGCAAGCTTTAAAAAGATGATGATTCCACAACAGTTGATAAGACATTGTACAAATATAAGATTGGTAAACTCATTTATCTAACTCAATCTAGACTTGACATATCTAATGTAGTTGGCATTGTTGGAAGATTTGCAGCTGAACCCAAGAAAAATCACCTAATGGAAATCAAGAGGATATTCAGATATCTAAAGGGAACTATAGACTATGGTTTATGGTATCCTAAATCAGAGAATGTA
>MU224574.1:2587971-2610851 GCA_018584345.1 Thuja plicata
AGGATATTCAGATATCTAAAGGGAACTATAGACTATGGTTTATGGTATCCTAAATCAGAGAATGTACAACTTCATGTGTATATAGATGTAGATTGGGCAGGTTGTATTGATGATAGGAAGAGCACTTTAGGAGGAGCAATATTTCTTGGGGATAGGTTGGTTTCTTGGATAAGCAAGAAGCAGAACTGTATTTCTCAGTCAACAGCAGAAGCTGAATATGTTGCAACAACATTGAATTGTTTGACCATGGTTTGGATCAAGCAGATGGTTAAAGAATTTGGCATCCAGGTTGATTATCCTATTGTTATTCACTATGATAACACTAGCACTATCAACATGTCTAAGAACCCTGTGATGCATGCAAAGACAAAACATATAGAGATCAAGTACCATTTTTTAAGAGAAAAGGTTGCAGACAAAGAAGTGAAATTGGACTATGTGAGTACCAAAGAACAATTGGAAAATATTTTCACAAAGCCCTTATCAAAGGATAATTTTGAGTATCTCAGGGTGAAGTTGGGAGTAATTCCCTCTCCTGAGTCTGTTTAGAAGAAGCAGAAAGAACATCAGTCATTAAGTGGCTGATGAATGGTTGACTACTCTACTTCTGGAGTAGTACCTGTGCCTAATTGTTTATGGTACCCTTTTCCATTGATGTCAAAGGGGGAGTATATAGTAAGGGGGATCATATACTCTGGGGGAGTATAAAAATAGTCAAAAGAACTGAAGCAGTGTAGAGGAATCTTTGATGAGGATATTGAGAAGATTGTATAAGAAAGAGGACACCATGATTATTGGATGTTTTTGATATCATATGTTGCCATCAATGTCAAAGGGAGAGATTGTTGGAGATCTGATTCTGAGTAGTTGATTTATTGTATGTTTGTCATTGATGTCAACATATAATACATAGTAGTAATTCTATATGTACTTATTAGAATGATGACATGAAGACTTGCATGGTTAGATATATGTTGTAGACATGTTTATTATGTTATGTTCATGCATGTAGATCCAGATATGATGTTTCAGTCAAGTTGTGTAATTATGTTATTGGCAGTTACAGTTTAGGAAGAGTATCTGTTTAGAGCCGACGTATGTAACGTGTTTCTTGAGTTGCGCCTATCTTTAGGATATGCGTGTGTATATTCATGATCATTTATGAGTTGATGATAGTTATCTAAAGGTGCCAAACTTGTTTCAAGAAGATTGCAAAGTTAGAATTAATTTGGTGAGGCCAACTTAGTGAAGCGTCATGTCTATTCAGTTTATACTTGTGCAGTTGTAATTATGCTTGCGTGCTTAGTAGAGCCGACAAGGATGTTATGAAGAGTTGTCTTATAGGTCCCATGATCTCATACTTTGAGGAAGATACTTATAGCAAGTCATTTGTGATATGCTAAGTGTGAATGATATGTAAAGAGATAGAAGATGTATAGAGTAGAATATCAGATGTGGTTCATTCATCAAGAGTCTATGTGAAGAAGTAAAAGATTGTAATACACTGGAACTGATCAAGACAATAGGTCTACTCTATAGTTCATCATCAGATATAGTGCATATCTGTTATACAGAAGGTTGTAGGCTTCACCATTGAACCAGTGAGCTTTTGGAAAGCGAGTCCACCACCCCTAATAGGGTTATTTGTAAAAGAATCCTAACAGGGTCCGACCATTAACCAAGTCACTATACTTATTGCATTGTAAAGTACAACTCCTAATAGGGTTGAAATATCTTCTAACAGGGATTAGTATAAATAAGTATAGTTCATTGTGGGTGTTAATTCCCACCGGGGTTTTAGCATTTGGTTTCCCCGTAATCAAATTGTGTGTTGTGTACTGTGTTATCTAATTGAGCATTTACTTATTATATTCTAAAGTTAAGGAAGTAATAAGAATTAAATTTACTGATAACTGATTCACCCCCCCTCCCAGTTATACTTTGGGACTATTCTAACACTCCTAGCATATTTACACTTTACATAGGCTCCCCTAACATATTCATCAAAAACTAGAAGTTTTCCATGGTTGGATTCTATGGGGGAGCCTTGAAACTAAAAAGTACTGTCTACCCTAGCAATTGTGCTAGTTCCTAAATTATTTAGAAAAGTAATCTAATCTACTCTAGGAAACTTGATCACTGAATGAAAAAATCTTAAAACTTCCTACTCAACACAGATCCAACATTAAATTTGTTAGTTCAATCCATTAAAGCATTCATTAACTCACAACACTTAACTGCTGCAGAAAACCAAAAACCAGAGTTCTATTGCTGTTCAGTACTGATAAAACTTTCAGACTTTTACTAATACTTTTAAATATCAACAAAATAAAATTCCACAATATGAAGCATATAACTATAAATTTAAATTAAGAGTGCAATGAATCAAATAACAACACATCCACACACATAACACTCATAATTTTATTGTGGAAGCCCTTGGTCAAAGGGACGAACCACAATGGGGAGGAAACCCACAATCTTCTCACCACAATAGAAAAGAGTGCTCTATTAGGAGAAAATGAGTAGTTCTTGGAACATTCACCGGTTTTCTCCTTGATGGTAGTGCTCCAAGGTTTGGTTTGCACTTTCTCAACTTGGGACTCTGCTTGTCCTAGTCTACCTAGGATTCCTATTTCTCTTCTAGGACCCTAATAGTCTCAAGTCTCCAAGCCTAAGACTATAGTAACTCCATTCTATGAGTTAGTTCCCTTGTGCTTAACCTTGAAGGAGTTCCAACATTGAAATTGCTCCTTGTCACTATACTCTTTACTTGGAAGATTCGAAGCTCAAACTACTCAAAAATTGCTCACCAGTGCTACAAAGTATATGTTCATCACTAAGACATCCATTTGACATCTTATCAATCCAATTTGAATGGGTCTTGAAATTCAAAACAATCGTGTTCCAAATTCACATTGCTTTTGGTTCTGTTATGCCCTGCATAACCATCCCTACATTTTGTGGGCAAAATGTTGGGTTCCCCTTTTTGATTTTTGCTTTTCCTTGGTTTCCCTTTTGTTTCCTTTTGTTTCCCTTTGGGATTTTCTTCTACAAATGTCATTTCCTATTTCTTTTGGTTCGCTTCCCTTCGGGATCCAGTCCCAGAGTTTGTTTGTCTTTTGAGTCGGTCGGACCCCAGACTCTGAGATTCTCTGTCATCACGTCTTCTTTTGTTACAAGGTGCGGTTGCATGGAATCCCCGGGACCGGAGTCTGGAGGTTTGCCTTTTTTGGGGGTTTGCAGAGGAAAGCATCATGTTTTTACCCTAGAGGTATAAATAAATTTCATCAGTCACTTTCACATTTACCGCGATCAAAATACTCAGAGTGATTAGAGCGATTCAAAGGTGATTAAGGCGATCAAACATTTTTCTCTCTGTGATTAACGATTGATTAACAACAATTAGCAGTATGGGGTCATGGTCATTTGAAGGTGAATCAGTTGTAGAGTGCCTCCCATGCTCGTTCCTCTGCATTCTCTGTGTTTGCAGGTAGGCCCTTCTGGTTCTCCCCCGTGCTTTCTAGTTTTTGTTTTCATTTTGGTTGTGTATTTTGTTTTACTTTTATGTTTCTAGTTTTGTTCCAGTCATCACCTCCCGTTGGTGGGATGGCTCTGCCAGAGGCTTGTTCACCCTCTGTGTAGTTGTAAATTAGTAGGTTTTTGTATATGTCTTGTACATTCTATAATTCTCTATAAATAGCTTTATATAGGCTCATTTTTGGTTGACCTACGAGTTGTGCTTCGGCCCTCGTGGTGCTTTGGCCCTTTGTAAATTTGTGTATTCCATGTATATCCTTCCTTCTTTGTGGTGAGCTTGCCAAGCCCCTTTCATGTCCAAACCCAATTTTTTAGCTCGCCCTCATGGTGCCTACCTGGTTCAAACTTGGCACCTCACCCATTCAAGCCATAGAAACTTTTCTCTCTCTTGTTGTTCTTTCCCCTTAATGGCAGGATTAATCTCCCATGAGCGAGAATTCAAATGACATCCCATCTGGCCTTCATTGACCTTGTTTCAACCCACTTGTTATCATTAAGAGTCTTTATGCCATCTGTAGCACAGCCACATGACAACCCATGTCAGCCAAGTATAGCTCACTGCCGGTCACGTCGACAGCGGCTAGTTTCTCCAAACTCTAGGTGTTGGGAAGCCCCTGGGTCTTCATTCCATTTTTGTTGCCTAAACCAATACCCTAGAACCCCTGGGCGTTGGTCAGAATTTTATCCTTGTTAAATTTTGATATTCTAGGATTTTGATGCGTACTAATACCTTTTGAGCAGGGGCAAGATGGTGGTGAATTCCCTGAACTCCTTGAAAGGTTGTATTTTTTCATATTATGTATTGACGGTCCTCTAGTCTTGCAGGTTGTAGATAATCCATCATGTTTGAAGTAAAAACTCCTCCTAGAAGTCCAAAGCTTCCAACCACCTCCACTCAAGCGGCCACAAAAACAAAGGCCAAAAAGATGCTAGCCAAACTTTCATTAACCTCCAAGTACCTGAGGGAGGATGTTCTTGTGGGGTCCAAAGTGGACTCCAAACTGCAAGAAATCACAGATACTGAGCCGAGACTATGGGCTGGAATGCAGGGCCTGGTTCAAACCATATACCAATAGAGGGCCGCCAGAGATGATATGGAAAAGTACTTGGCTACCTTTGGAATTATCAAGGCTACAAATTTTCTATTCTCGATGCAAGAACTAGAGCTGATCCTTCAACTAGCGATGCTTTACAACATCCCCACCTAGGTTGCTTTACTCCTTGATCCCCTGCCACTACGGTATTCGGTGCCCATCGTCAATTTGGATGCGGCCACTTTTGCTTTGGGATTGGGGATCCCCCAATTCAAGGGAGCTATTGTTATCTCCTAGTCCATATCAGTGAAGGAGTTTGAGGAAGCCTCCCTCCCTACCCAAAAACATCTCAATACTCGCTGGTTGAAATCCCCAAGAAGGGACTATAAAATGATGAAGCTGGAGATTCCCTGCGGAGACTTGAAAGAGTGCATTTAGGAAAGAATCATATTTTTGTGCAGGATCTTTGGAGAGCCCCATGCCCAGGACTTTTTGACATGGATGTATTAATTTCTTTACTACATCACTACCCACAGTTAGACCTTCAACTGGGCGGCTATCATCGCTAATCATGTAGATGCGCAGCTAAAGAGTGTCCTCTAGAATTCAAAATTCTACATGACATCCAATGTATCATGGGCACTGGCCTAATGGAGACTCACTTTTCAAGGTTGGAAGATAGTGGGCATTCTCAGGAATGGGTATGGCCAGTTGATTCCATGGGAACATTATCCCCAGGTTTAGTGGGAACTTAGCTTCCCTAATTTTTGCAGGGTGAGCGACACGTTCGTTTACCACAACATTTTGACACTTACTTGGGACACCAGGTACCAGTTGTCATAGGAGGCGATGAACCTGGTGAGCACTTACAAAAGTTATTTTATTTAGTTCCAGCAGCATACATACATTCGAGTGACCAGCTTCTCTAGGAAACCCTACCTACTCCCCATATATTGCGGGGATAGATTATTCTTTTGGAGTTCTACAGGAAAATCCTGGAGAACCATGCATATTTTTCCATGAAGGTCATATCAATTCCATTCCCAATCACTTGTGGGAACTATTCTTGTAGTCTCGCAATGGCCAAAGAGGCCGAAAATGAGTTAAAGAGTCTGGGATTAGCAGAATCCACCATACCAGAAGCAACTTTGATCCAATACAGAAAAAAATAAGGGAGGCGCTGCCTCGGGCATCCGCGCCGCACAAATATGATATTGAAAATTTATGGGAAGATTGCCAGGATAGTTTTAATCTCTGAACCTAACAACACTCCCAAATATCCAAAGGTTTAATGAAGGCCATCAACCTTCATGGCTTTCTGAACGATTTCACAGACGATGGGCCTATGGAAGACCCATCATATAAAGAACAGGGAATTGACAAATTAGATCTCCCTCCGATGGATTTGGGCACCCTAAAGAACCTAACAATTGAAGATGTATGTTGCCCCATCATTGATAATAGTCACAAGTATTTTGAGCGGGTGTGTTCGAGGAGCACCCGTAAAGGCCCAATTGTGTGGAGGTCTGCTTCAACCTCCAAAGCCACATGACCAAGCAAAAGCAAAGGGAAGGAGAAAGAAAGTGCCTCAACCCAAGTACCTTCCTAAGGTCCCCTCCCCATGATTATACAAATTCATGAACAGATGGAAGCATCTAGGCTGATGAGCTAGAAGATAAGTGCCCAGCTTACCCGCGGTCTCTTGACAACTCCAGTGGGATCCACCCATCCAGCGAGATCCCCTTCATTGGCAACACTAATGAGTAGACAGACATTCACTGAGGTAGAGTCTGTAGATATTTTGGATGTAGGGGCCCCATTTAAATGGAAGAAGCAAAATGTATTTCATCCCACAAGCATAGACACACGCCCTGACATGCCCAATGTTCCCCCAGTGGAAGTTAGCTTGGACTCCCTTGAACTGGATGATATTTCATAGATCTCTCCCCCGCACAATGACTTTGATGAAATATTTGGGATGGATGAGCTCATGAACCTACACGGGGAAATAGATAAGGCGATGGAAGAAATTGCCACCTAGGAAAATGAAGGGACCCTCGCCAAGGAAGAAATCCCAGAAAAAAAATTGCCACGGAGCAAGAGGCCCGAGTAGAAGCACAAAAGGAACTTGAGTGGGAGGAAACATTGGTCTAGGGGACTGAGGTAGAATCAAGGTAATTAAATGATGAGAAACCAATGACTAGGGAAACTAGACCTATGGGATCAACTGTACCCCTAATCGTCAAGCTCCAAACACCTTTAGTTACTCCGGGTGACCAAGCGCCCGAGAGTACATTCAGCGAGGTGGTCTCAGTGGCCCAACATTCAAATATTATCTAGACACCTCCACCACCTCTGGAGAATGTTCCAATAGAGAAGGATGTCCCAACAAATGGCACCAAAGAAGAACAATAGTAGTAGGATGAGGGGAGAACCCCCAAAGATATAAATGTCAATTCAAAAAATGTTGAGAAAGATGGGGAAATCCCTAATGATATAGGTGATGCTGGTGCCAGCAAAGATAAGGTCACTAACATCACGGATAAGGATGCTAACATGGTGAAAGAAACTGAGGCTTCCAGAGAGAAGGAAAAAGAACATGAAAGGAGAAAGAGCATGATGAAATTGCAGATACCGGGAATGCACCGCCAGACTCCCAAGGGAGCCCCAACACCTAGGCCTTGGTGACAAAACTTCCCCAGCCACCACAATGGCTAGTGGAATCTAGAAAGAGAAAGGCCCCAGTGGCAGCAGTAGGTGTTCACCTCTCCTTGGCTGAGATGATGGCCCCGAACGTAGAGGCCAAAAATCCTAAAAAGGCCCAGACAGTCCATACCCTCTAGACCGGTGCAGGAGGAAGCATAGTTGCAATAATTGCAACACCTCCCCCAGATATAGATGTGGAAACTGCTAGAGCTAAAGATTATGCAATCATAGAGGTGCCTCTGGGGAGGAGAGATAAGCACGGAGAGCTAGACCTACTAAGAGAGTCAACCAAGGTAGTAGAGGCCTGGTATGATAAACACACACAAAAGTTGGAGGGCAGAGCGAAGAATGTGAATCTGCTCAGGCTTTTAGCAGAGCTTACACATCCACTGGCTGAAATCTAGCCAAAAGCCTCCACCTCTAGACCACCAGTCCTACAGGCTGACATGGATGCTCTCAGGGCCATGAAGAAAAAGGCATAGGTTGTGGATGGGTGGATCACCAAATAGATCAAGGTCGTAAGGCAATTTTTGGATGTATCACTCCCGAACCTTTACTTGGCCAATAATCTCTTGGGCCAAGTAACCAATTCCATTTTCCTATGGGAAGGAAACTTAGAGGAATATGAAGGGTGGAGGACCGGATTAGATGAATTCATCACCTCCGGGGAAGAGACTGTCACAGAGGCAGGAATTTTATGAGAGGAATAATTTGAATTCCTCTAGGCCTAGTACTCCAGACTTGGCGTCAAAATTGAAATATGCAAGAAAATGGTCACAGACCTAAAGGAAAAAGTCACGATAGTCTGATATTCATTGGGCCTATTTAAAGAATTCATTGGAAGGGTGTCAGAAGTTGATCCCTTCACCACCAGAACATGTGCCCCAGAGGACTATGTCCTTAGTAAATATGATGAGCTGATGGAGCCCTGGTATCAGTATGCCGGAGACTTCAACAGAGGGAAGTTGTCAAGAATATCTAAGATGATGGTTCAGGCTCATGACTGTGAAAATAGTAGACGAATTCTGGGAAGGGGCCAGAGAGGTTGAAGAGAAGTTTGAGATTGTCTGTGACTGGTGGAATAACAATAAGGACATAGATGAAGATGGAATCAGCCAAGTTTTGGAGGCATTTAAGAATAGTAAAGGACAATAAAGTACTCTAGATTCTAGGAATTATCACTTGCAAGGTGTATTTTGAACATTCATTATTCTTTCAGAGAAAGCTCCTAGATCCTAGTCCCAGATCCAACAGTTTTGTATTCTTTCGATGACCCGTGTCCAGGTTCCCTGGAGCCAACCGGTCATTACCTAGCAGTCAATAAGGGTCTAAGAAAGTAGGTGACCTTGCCAAGGTACATCAGTTCAAGAGATGGCCCTGGCAGGTGATCTTCCCAAAGCCCCACTCTAGTATTAAATACCTAGTGCATCGAAGATAGTGAGCCATGTTTTGCTTTAATGAGGCATGTAGTCTCAAACTTCAGGAATATCAGATTTCATCTACCCTCTCTTTGATGCTCTTCTCAAGGCCGATTCTTCCATCCTTTCTTGTTGTCTTCTTTTGCCGATCTGTCAGACCTCTGCTCTTTTGAGCTGATTGTAAGTGGTGCAGGTAGTACCAGCCACTGGATATTGTATTTTAAGATTGAGTGTACATTTATATTAGGTTAAACTTTAGGGCAAGTATGTGTATAAATAACAAGTCTGACCTCATTTCAAGGGTTGGCTAAATTGATGATTTTGCAGTCCATACTATTAGCTTTCAATATTTAATTTCCTTATAGTTGCATAGCTCAATGCTTGATAGTTCTTAATAGTTCTCAGTAGTTAGATTCTGTCTTGGAGCCATTGATGTACACACCAGTGGTGCTGGAAACCTGTTAATGAAGAAAAAGAGTTCTGAGAATGATGTTGTTGGTGTTCTAATTTCTGAGTTAACGTTCTTTCATGTTGTATGTTTCTAATGTCCTCTACTCTAATGTTTTAAGTAGATTAACAAACTCTTTTCCCCTTTTCTATTGAATATGTATGAACTACTGGTTCTGTATGCATTCAGTATTTAGTGTAGCATGTTAGAGCATTGTTGATGTTAGAAATATGTGGTATAACTATAAGTAGAAGGAATGGCCTCCTAATTCTGGCATATCTTTTGAAGTTTATTTGGTAAACTAATGCATGCTTGTAGGAAACCCCAACTTACTAATGAAATCCCCAGAGAAGACGAGCCAAAAACTAGCTATCCCCCTATACAAAAATAGTCACACACCCAACTTACCTCCCGCACTGTCGAGACCCAACACTCAAATGCTTAAAGGACCAGAGAATTTGTTCCCTGGAAAACCTTTATAGGCAAAGTTGGCCGATACCTCGGTACCTGGTGACAACTTACATCTATTTATGAGACCGGTCACAAAGTCCTGTCAACAAAAATGGCGCTAAAAGGAGGGCATGAGCTCGTCCCCTTTAGAAGATTTCAACTTTACACCACCAGAGGGTTCCCCAAGCCATAGTTTTAGGAATCAGACCTTTAACAGGATAGGATCATTTTCACTTGCATGATTTGAAAGAGTCCTTAGATCAGCCCCTAATCCCAGAAGGTTTGTTGAAATCGAGCCTCTTAATCGAAAGAAAAGGACCCCAAAGACCAAACGACCTGCCAACCTTGTCTGGGGATTTGCTACACCTCAGAATACCTAAGTAGCCCAGACAATCCCAAGGACCAACATTCAGTCTAGCCAAAATCAAACACTTTCAATGGCTACTTACTTTGGTAACACTAGGTCCCCCATGGGGCAATTTCCCGGTGCTACCAATGATCTTCCTCCACATCCAGAGAAGATCTGTCCAAGATATGAGCACCTAGGCTCACGAACCACAAAAGAGCATCTACAGGCATACAAAGATGCCATGAACCAACACTAGATCCAACATCAAGACATTGTGACCCAGATGTTTCCTCTATCCTTGGGACAAAACAAGCTAAACTGGTACCTCAACTTGCTAGCCAACTACATCAATAGTTGGCAAGACATGGAAGACACCTTCTTGGCAACCTTCCACATACACATGGACCTGGTGTGGTCCCACAACCATTTTATCTCCATCAGGAAAGAACTGAATGAACCCCTCACAACATTCAATCATCGGTTCCAAATAGCCTTGAAGTGGTGCACGGGCCCCTTCATCCCATCCATGAATGTGACCATCCAGACATATCATAATGCCATGGACCCTTTCATCTCCACTCTCCTTTGGAGAACCACTGCCGCAAATGACCGAGATACTCTGGCAAAGTGTTACAACCTAGCCCTATAGTTGTCCCGCGGTTTGAGCAAAGATTTCAGTGGGATTGGGCAGAGCTTACCATTCAACAAAATACCTGTCATAAATTCTTACACCAAGGGATATAATCTCAATTAGGCAATGGGTGTTGTAGTGATGGCCATGAACCCACCACTGCCGATAGACCAACAGGCCCGGTACATATATCCATCAGAAACTTAGACAATACCGGGTCTAGAATTCATTCCCTAGAACCAGCCATAGCAAATGCAGTAACCACTGACACAACCCATCAGAGTACCTTTTTTCCAGTCACCTGCGGCTGGAGGATTGTCATCTTTGACTCTAGGGGATACTCCTTCTTTCTCTGGGAACCTACCACAACAACCGTCACACGAACACCCAGCTGTCCACTGAGGTTGAATCCCTCCTGGGATTGGTGTCCTCCCTAACCATGGACATGAGACAACTAAAGGTGGGGCCTTCTGCGCCCCACAACTGTAATTCCCAGAGAGGAAATATTTTCTCTGAAAAATAAAATACCAATTTCGGAGGAAGGAACTATAAAAATGGGCCTCGGCCCAATCAACAACAATGGAACAACAATGCTAACACCGGAGGTCCTCCTCTAAACCCAAATAACACTCAGGGCAATGTTGGACCCAGTCATTCTGCACAGCTTGTAGAATTCAACCCCCTAACCAACTAGTGTAGATTTCATGACACCAACTCTCATTCTGAGGTGAACTGTGCCACACTGGAGAAGGTCATCATGATCTCTCAGTTGGATAGACATCAACCTATCGATCCTACTCCCCCAAAAACATCAGCATAAGAGCCTACTCATAGCGCCTTCACCTGTGAGACTGTCTTCTTTGGGACAGACAAAGAACATGAAGAAGAGCCTGAATTGCAGGGGTTCTTTGATGAACCTATCCTAGCCTTTCAGGCTAATGCCTTCACCAGCTCATGAAATCCCTACAACACTCAAAGTCAGGATGGTAAAGGACCAATTTACATGCCAACATCTCCCAAAGATACCCCTCCCCAGGATAATACAACTAATTGCTACTTCCCACCGAAAGGGCCTAGTTCTAACCAAGCTAAGGATCCAACCGAGGGAAGCCAACCTTACCCAGGGGGAAGTTTCGACATCACAAAGGCTTTGGAAAGAACCACCACCTCCATGACCTTGATGGCAGTTTTGTTGAATTGTCCTGAGAAGAAGAAGTCCCTTCTGAAGCTCTTGGTAAACCCAGAAGCTGTCAATCACCCACCCAAGACTGTCACTTTTGACGATGCCAACACGGCTACCTTCCGGGGAAACACTGAGGATCCTCCCTTTTTACTAGGTCTAAACATACAAGGGAAGAACCTACATAATTGCTTGGTTGACTCCAGAACTTCAGGAAATGCCATGCCCTTATCTATATTCCAGAAGCTCAAACTCTTTCCCACTCCATCCAAAGGCATAATAGTCCAATTGGACAAAACTACTATAAAAATGGTAGGTGAGTTGAAGAATGTCTAGATTCAGTTCATTCAAGACACCCAGATATCAAGCATAATAGACATCCAAGTGGTGGACATCCCCAAAAATTATGAGATGTTGTTAATTTGGAATTGGTCTAAGGCCCTTAACAGATATTTCTCTATAGACTTCTCCCACTTGTAGCTCCCTTGGGAGGGACAGTCTAACCAAATCTGGGTAGAAAGTGAGCCCAAGATGAAGCAGGACCTCACTGAAGATGGGAGGGTAAGTGAATTTATTTTCTCTGATACTTCCCCCGGGGTGTACTGACCTCTCGAGATCCTCACATTTGACTTCACCCCAAGGAGGATCCCATAGTTTCTCAGAGAATTCAGGACCTGGAAAAAAAATTGAGGGGTGAGGTTAACTCAAAAGGTAATGCAACAACTCCCACTAGACTCTTGTCTGACACTTGGTGCCAGGTGCATTATCAAAAACATTCTCAACTTGAATGTGAGCCTTTTATCGCAACTACTACCTACCATATAAATACCCTCTGGGAGAAATAACATAAAGCAGATTTGCCTGGACTAAACAATCATTCCAGCTGTACATCCAAGGTGCTGCTTGTCTAGGAATCCCAAGAAAAGGCATCTCCAAAGGAAAAAATTTCCCATGCACCATCAAAGCCAGAGGAAACTCTGCCCAACCTTCCCAAAATCAATCCAAATACCACTTTGCCTTCCCATCCCTAGAAAACTAACAATGACTTGTGGACCCTAAAGTTTAGTGGATCCCGGTCTAAACAAAGTTGTAGGGCTGGAGTGGAATTGAAAAACACATGGGGGAATCCTTCCTTGCATCTTATAGGCTGTAGCTTAAATGAACAAATAATGTCACAGAGTATGAGGCCTTGGTCCTTGGACTCCTATTCGCACTAAGAAAAGGAATCTCCCACCTTTGGGCGATGGGTGATTCAGAGTTGACTGTCATGCAAGTCTGGAGGCAATATACCTATCACAAAAAAAGGTTGGCTGCATACTGCAACTAGGCATGGAGCCTCATCAAATATTTTTATTCCTTTGGCATTGAACTCATTCCCCAGGAATGCAACTATGTTCCAGATGCCCTTGCCATATCTGCCAGCACCCTTGAGCCAATGGCTAGCTCTCGACTTCGGAAGTTTTCTGTTGAGATGGTCCCCACCCCATCCATCCTGAACAATATCACTCATTTTTAGGTCTTTGAGGATGGTCAAAATATTCTAGCCTTCATGGCCAATGTTGGCATCTTCAAGGATCAAATAGTAGAAGAAAGAGATCATGATGATATGAGGTTGGGTGAAGAAGACGATGGGATTGTTACGCTTGCCAACCAACACCATCCCTAAGGGGATGGTAGCACTAGAACGTATCTTTGATCTGGACCCTTGGGGCTAGGAGAAGATATCATCCTCCTCAGAGGGAGGAAAATTCAAAAAGGTCAACATTGGCTAGGCCAGTGAAGAAAAATTTGTACACATTGGCACCTCCTGCTCCCCAGAGGAGAAGGAGAAGATTATCACGGTTCTCTGAGAATACATTGATGTAATTGCATGGGGGTATGAGGATCTAAAGACCTATGATACATCCATCATGACCCATACCATCCCACTAAAACTAGATGCTAAACCCTTCTGGCAAAAGAAAAGACCAGTAAACCCAGTGATCGAACCTCTAATTCATCAGGAGGTTTGAAAACTGCAATCAGCCCAGATTATTTTTCCTATCCAACACACAACTTGGGTTTCCAACCTTGTCCCTGTGAGGAAGAAGAGTAGTGAGATCCACCTTTGCATGGATTTTTTCAATTTGAACAAGGCATCTAAGAAGGATAATCACCGTCTCCCCTCATTGGATGAGGTATTGCAAATCGTGAATTGTTCCCAAATGATGTCCTTCCTAGATGGGTACTCTAGGTATAACCAGGTCATGGTTAAGTATGAAGATAGAGAAAAAATATGTTTACCACCAAGTGGGGAATGTTTGCATACCAGAGGACGCCCTTTCGACTTATCAATTCATGGGAAACATTTCAAAAGGCTATGGACATTGTGTTCGAAGGCCTAGTTAATAGATGTATAACCATCTACATGGATGATTTGACCGTCTTTTCCTGGGACAGATGTGATCACTCCTCCCACCTCGCCCAAATTTGTGAGAGATGTCATCGGTATGAAATCTCCCTCAACCCTAAGAAATGTATATTCGAAGTCACTGAAGGGAAGTTTCTCGGCCATATTATCTCCGAGAAGGGTATATCCATTAACCCTGAGAGAGGTGAAGCACTGCTAAATCTACAGATTCCCAATAGCAAGAAAGAAATGAGGTCTTTCTTCAGAAAGATAATCATTGTCTGGTGGTTCATTACTGGATTTATTGAGATAGTAAAGCCACTCAATGATATGATCAAGGAAGATACAAAAATTGAGTGGAGCCCCGAAGCGAAGCGAGAATTTTCCTAGATTAAGAAAACCATAGTGGAGGCACCAGTCCCAGCGAGTCTAGACTATTCCCTCCCATTCCACATATACTCCTTCACTTGCCCGCATTTTGCAGCAACATTCCTAACCCAGAAAGTTGAAGGGGAAGAATGACCCATCACTTTTATGAGCTCCCCCTTCAAGAACGCTAAAGTTCGATACTCATCTTTGGAAAAGCAAGCCTTTTCTCTAGTCCACACCATGAAAAAAATCTGACATTATATTCTCCGGAACAAAGTGCATGCTATCGTTCTGGACTAGGCAGTGAAGTCTCTACTGCTGCAAAGTGAACAAGGCAAGTGCCAAGGGAAATGGATGGCCATCCTCCAAGAATATGATCTAGAAATGCAACCCATGAAGATAGTCTGAGGCTAGGGACTATGTAGAGCAATGGCAGAAGGAACTCCAGATATTGAATGTCAAACTTACATAGTGGAGTCTGTCACCCAAGACCCATGGTATACTGATTTGGTGTACTTATTTCTCAACAATAGGTGCCCAGAGGGGCTTCCCCAGAACAAATGTCACACCCTGCGGCTGAAGAGCGCACACTTCATGCTAAAAAATAGAATGCTTTTTCGCAGGAATTATGAAGGGATATACCTCTGGTGTATAGATAGGGACCAAGATGCTAAACTGATTGAATAATTTCATGGGCATTTTGGAACTGGGCATGGCTCAGCTGATGCACTACCCACCAAATTCTCCAGGCCGGAGACTATTGGCCCTTCATTTTTAAGGATGTCTACACTCATGTTAGGTGATGCCACACTTGCCAAACAATGACACATTGTGAGTGAAACCTGGCCATGCCTTTGTAGCCGGTATTTGAAGTTAGACCTTTCACCCAAATGGAATTTTATTTCATTGGGGAAATTAACCCCAACTCATCTGCCAACTACCAGTACATCTTGACTACTACTGATTATTGCACCTGATGGTCTGAAGTGATTTCTTCAAAAAAAAATACGGGTGATGTAGTTATCAAATTCCTAGAAGAAAACATATTCACCCATTTTGAAATGCCATTTTATATAGTGTGTGACAATGGTCTGACATTTTCTTCGGTCTAGTTACTTGAATGGACCTACAAAAGAAGGATCACCTCAAATTTCTCTAGCAACTACTATCCCCAAGGTAATGGTGTGGCTGAATCTACTAATAAAAAATTGTTAGAGGTGATCAAACATTTGTTAGAACAAAACCCCTGGGACTGGCACCAAAATATTAGATTCGCTCTCTAGGTGGATCACATCAGAATAAAGGCATCCCTGGGGACATCCCCATTTCACCTAGTTTATGGCCAGAATCTAGTATTCCCTATCAACTTACGAATTCCAATCTTATAGTTTATGCAGGAATTCAACAACTGGGATAATACTGTGGAGGTTCAGTTCCTAAATTTGGTGAGAATGGAGGAACAAAGAGGCACGACACTAGAACACTTCATGCATCACCAAGCAGTAGTTAAATGATTGTTATACCGAAGAGCCCAATATAAGGCCTTTCAAATTGTGAACCTGGTCCTCTTGTGGGACAAGGCCCAGGAAAAGAAGGGAAAGCACACCAATTTTCAATGGCTCTAGCTTCGACCATTTCTGATATCTAAGATTTGTGGGGCAAATACGTATCACCTCAATACTATAACTGGAGAAACCGTCTCATTTTCTATCAATGGACAGTTTCACAAGCACTATTTTGAATGAGGTAGGTGGTGAGTTTTTCAGACTTGTATCGTATATAAAGTCCTTTCTTGTAAATATCTTTCCTGGTGCTCCTCTTGGAGTGCTTTGTCCTTGTAAATAGTTTTTCAGCTGTCCTTCAGGACCGTCTTCCTTTTTCTTTCTTTCTTTTATTTTTGGGTATCCTTTTCAAGCTCCCAGCATGTTTTCTTCTTCTTGTAGATAGGTATTCTTCACATAACATCTAGTCCTTGGAATGGTAGCTTATGCATTTTGGGTGAGTTTAAAATCTATTTTTAGCATGGAGGAAGTTTTTCACACTCTAAAGTTGTTTTGTACGTATAGTAACAGGTTATGAGTGATCTTCATTAGATTCATATCCTGAAATTCTGGGCATCAGTTAACAGAAAACCTAGGAGACAAGTAAACACATGGTCCTTGAGGGTAGATTGGTTGCACTGGTTATTGGCCAAGTCTAAAAATCATAAAAATATCCTAGGTCCAGAACATTCTATCCTATTCAATAATATGAATTAGGTGGCAAGGTGAAAGGAGTACCACCATGAAAATTAGATAAGCTTAAGGTTCATGGTGAAAGAAGTACCACCTTCTCATCCTCAAAAGAAAAGAAGAAAATAACTAAATAATAGAGAATTCTGGTATCCAGAGGAGACATGCAAGATAGGATGACTTTGGCTTGATTTATTCGGTGCCTCCTCTCTGTTCATCCCAGAAATCATCGGCTTGATTTACTTTCAAAGCACACACCTCACAGTTGATGAAATACCAAAGGATGAATCAACGATGAGTCAAATTTTCTCAGACACCTCAAACTTTGCAAGTAGAACGCCCCTGGTAATGATTAATCTCATTTTTTCTAACTAGAGATTTTGAAGTTCTTGAATGCGCTAAGGCATTTGTCCCAATGGGTTGCCATTTGTTATTCCTTGCATACCCGTCCCTACATTTTGTAGGAAAAATGTTGGGTCCCCCTTTTTTGTTTTCGCTTTTCCTTGGTTTCCCTTTTGTTTCCTTTTGTTTCCCTCTGGGCTTTTCTTCTATGAGGGTCATTTCCTATTGCTTTTGGTTCTCTTCCCTTCGAGACCCGGTCTCAGAGTTTGTTTGTCTTTTGTGTTGGCCGGACCCTAGATTATGGGATTCTCTGTCATCACATCTTCTTTTGTTAGAAGGTGTGGTTGCGTGGAATCCCCAGGCTTGGAGTCTAGAGGTTTTCCTATTTCAGGGTTTGCAAAGGAAAGGAACGTGTTTTTACCCTAGGGGTATAAATAAATTTCACCGGTCACTTTCACATTTATTGCAATCAAAATACTTAGAGCGATTAGAGCGATTCGAAGGTGATTAAGGTGATCAGACATTTTTCTCTTTGTGATTAACAGTTGATTAACAAAAATTAGCAGTATTGGGTCATGGTCATTCAAAGGTGAATCAGTTACAGAGTGCCTCCCCTTCTTGTTCCTCCACATTCTCTGTGTTTTCAGGTAGGCCCTTATGGTTCTCCCTCATGCTTTCTGGTGTGGTTTTTGGTTTTCATTTTGGTTGTGTCTTTTGTTTTTCTTGTCTGTTTCTGGTTTTTTTCCCATTGTCACCTCCTGTTGGTGTGATTACTCCGCCAGAGGGTTGTCCTCCCTCTTTGTAGTTGTAAATTAGTAGGTTTTTGTATATATCTTATACATTCTATAATTCTCTATAAATAGTTGTATATAGGCTTGTTTTCAGTCAGCCTACGAGTTGTGCTTTGACCCTCATGGTGCTTCGGCCCTTTGTAAATTTGTGTATTCCATGTATATCCTTCCTTCTTTGTGGCGAGCTCATCATGCCCCTTTCATGTCGAAACCAAATTATTGAGCTCACCCTCATGGTGCCTGCCTAGCTTGAACTTGGCACCTCGCCTGTTCAAGCCATGGAAACTTTTCTCTCTCTTGTTGTCCTTTCACCTTAATGGTGGGATTAATATCCCATGAGAAGGCATTCAAATGACATCCCATTTGGCCTTCATTTCCTTGTGTCAACCCACTTATCATCATTAAGAGTCTTTATGCTGTCTATTATGCAACCACGTGACAACCCATGTCAACCAAGTATGGCTCGTTGCCGGTCACGTTGACAATGGCTAGTTTCTCATGACTCTGGGTGCTGGGAAGCCCGTGTGTCTTCATTCTATTTTTGTCACCTAAACCAATACCCTTGGGCGTTGATCAAAATTTGATCCTTGTTAAATTTTGATATTCTGGGATTTTGATGCATACTAATACCTTTTGAGCAAGTGCAAGATAGTGGTGAATTCCCCGGAGTCCTTAAAAGGTTGTATTTTTTTCATATTATGTATTGACGGTCCTTCGGTCTTGCAGGTTGCAGATAATCCATCATGTCTAAAGTAACAACTCCTCCTAGAAGTTTGGAGCTTCCAACCACCTCCACTCAGGCGGCCACAAAAACAAAAGCTGAAAAGATGCTTGCCAAACTTTAGTTAATCTCCAAGTACCTGAGGGAGGGTGTTCTTGTGGGGTCCAAAGTGGACTCCAAACTATAGGAAATCATAAATACTGAGCCCAAACTATGGGCTAAAATGCAAGGCCTAGTTCAAACCATATACCAATAGAGGGCCACCAGAGATGATATGGCAAAGTACTTGGCTACCTCAAAAATTATCAAGGTTACAAATTTTCCCTTCTTGGTGCAAGAACCGGAGCTGATCCTTCAACTAGTAACACTTTACAACATCCCCACCTAGGTTACTTTTCTTGCTGATCCCCTGCCACTACACTATCCAATGCCCATCGTCAATTTGGATGCCGCCACTTTTCCTTCAGGATTGGGGATCCCCCAATTCAAGGGAACTATTGTTATCTCCTAGTCGATATCAATGAAGGAGTTTGAGGAAGCCTCCCTCCCTGCTCGAAAACATCTCACTACTCGCTGGTTGAAGTCCCCGAGAAGGGATTATAAAATGATGAAGCTGGAGATTCCCTGCGGAGACTTCAAAGAGTGCATTTAGGCGGGAATCATATTTCTATATAATATCTTTGTGTGTAGGATCTTTGGAGAGCCCCATGCCTGGGAATTTTTGGCATGGATGTATTACTTTCTTTACTGTATCACTACCCATAGTCAGACCTTCAACTGGGTGTTTATCATTGCCAATCATGTAGACGCATAGCTAAAGAGAGTCTTCCAGAATTCAAAATTCTACATGACATCCTATGTATTGTTGGCACTGGCCCAACAGAGACCCTCTTTTTAGGGTTTGTAGATAGTGGGTGTTCTTAGGAATGAGCCCGGCTAGTTGGTTCTATGGGAACATTATCCCCAGGTTCAGTGGGAACTTAGCTTCCCTAATATTTGTAGGGTGAATGATGCGTTCGTTTACCACAATATTTTGACACTTACTAGGGACACCAAGTACTGGTTGTTGCAGGAGGCAATGAACCTAGCGAGCACTTACGACAATTATTTTATTTAGTTCCATCAACATACATACATTTGGGTGACCGACTTCTTCAGAAAACCCTACCTATGCCCCAGATATTATAGATATAGGATTATTATTTTGGAGTTCTGCAGGCGAATCCTGGAGCTCCATGCATTCTTTTCCTTGAAGAAGCACATATCAATTCTGTTACCAATCACTTGTGGGAACTATTCTTATAGTCTCGCGGTGACCAAAGAGGCCAACAATGAGTTAGAGTGTGGTATTGGTAGAATTCCACCATACCAGAAGCAATTTTGATCCAGTGAAAAAAATAAGGGAGGCACTACCCTAGGCATCTGCGCCACACAAAGATGATATTGAAGATTTATAGGCAGATTGCTAGGACAGTTTTGATCTCTGGGCCCAATAGCACTCCCGAATGTCCAAAGGTTTAATGAAGGCCCTTAACCTTTGGGGCTTTTCGAAAGATTTCACAAACGACGGGCCTATGGAAGACCCATCATATAAAGAATAGGGAACCTACAAATTGTATCTCCCTTCAATGGATTGGGGCACCCTAGAGAACCTAAAAATTTAATATGTATGTCTCCCCATCATTGATAATAGTCACAAGTATTTTGATTGGGTGTGTCCGAGGAGCACCCGTAAAGGCCCAATTATGCGGAGGTCTGCTTTGACCTCCAGAGCCATGTGACCAAGAAAAAGAAAAGGGAAGGAGAAAGAAAGTGCCCTGACCCATGTGCCTTCCCAAGGTCCCCTCCCTGTGATGACATAAATTCATGAACAGATGGAAGCATCTAGGCTAATGAGCCAGAAGATAAGCGCACAGCTTTCCCATGGTCTCTTGGCAACTCCAGTGGGATCTGCCCACCCGACGGAATCCCCTTCATTGGAAACACTAATGAGAAGGAAGACATTTTCAGAGGCAGAGTATATAGATATTCTGGATGTCAGGGCCCCATTACAAAGGAACAAGAAGAAAGTAGCCCATCCCCCAAGTAGAGACATGGGACCCAGCATGCCCAATGTTCCCCCAGTGAAAGTCAGTTTGGACTCCCCCAAGCTGGATGATATTTCAGAGATCTCTCCCCTACACGATGACTTTGATGACATCTTTAGGATGGATGAGCTCATGAACTTTCATGGGGAAATAGATAAGGCGGTGGAAGAAATTTCCACCTAGGAAAAGTAAGGGACCCCCGCTGAGGAAGAATCCCAAAAAAATAAATTTCCACGGAGCAGGAGGCCCGGGTAGAAGCACAAAAGGAACTTGAGCAGAAGAAAAACACTGGTCTAGGGGACCGAGGTAGAATCAAGGCAAGTAAATGATGAGAAACCAATGACTGGGGAAACTGGATGTACAAGATCAACTGTACCCCCAATTGTCGCGCTCCAAATGCCTTTAGTTACTCCAGGTGACCAAGCACCCTAGAGTACATTCAGTGAGGTGGTCTCAAGGGCCCAACATTCAAACATTGGCTAAACACCTTCACCACCTCTGGATAATGTTCCAATGGAGAAGGATGTCTCAGAAAATGATGCTAAACAAGAACAACAACAGTAGGATGTGGGGAGAACCCCCAAAGATATAAATGTTGATTTGACAGATGCTAAGAAAGATGGGAAAATCCCTGATGATACAGGTGATGCTGGTCCCAGTGAATATGAGGTCCCAGACATCACAGATAAGGATGCCAATAGGGCAGAAGATACTAAGGCTTCTGGAGAGCGAGAACAAGAACAAAAAAAGGAGAAAGAGCCCAATGAAATTACATATACTGGGAATGTACCACCAGACTCTGAAGGGAGCCCCAACACCCAGACCTTGACAACAAAACCACTCCATCCACCATAATGGTTGGTGGAATCTAGAAAGAGAAAGGCCTTGGCAGAAGAAACAAGTGTTCCCCTCTCCTTGGCCAAGATGATGGCCCAAGACGTAGAGGCCAAAAAGCCTAAAAAGGACCGAACAGTCCATACCCTCCAGACCGGTCCGGGAGGAAGCACAGTTGCAATAATTGTGACACCTCCCCAAGATACAGATGCAAAAACCATGAGAGATGAAGATTATGCAATCACAGAGGTGCTTCTAGGGAGGAGAGATAAGTAGGGAGAGCTAGACCTGCTAAGAGAGGTAACCTGGGCAGTAGAGGCCTGGTATGATAAACAAACACAAAAGTTGAAGGAGGAAAGGGTGAAGAATGAAAATCTCCTTGGGATTTTAGCAGAGCTTACACAGCCACTAGCTGAAATCCATCTAGAAGCCTCCACCTCTAGACCACCACTCCCATAGGGTGACATGGATGCTCTCAGGGCCATGAAGAAAAAGGCACAGGCTGTGGACGGGTGGATCGCCAAACAGATCAAGGCTGCAAGGAAATTTTTGGATGTATCACTCTTGGACCTTTACTTGGCCAATAATCTCTTGGGCCAAGTAACCAATGCCATTTTCCTATGGGAAGGAAACTTAGAGAAATATGGAGGGTAGAGGACTAGATTAGATGAAGTCATCAACTCTGTGGAAGAGGTAGTCACAGTGGTAGGAATTTTAGGAGAGGAATCATTCAAATTCCTCTGGGCCCAGTACTCAAGACTTGGCCTCAAAATTGAGATATGAAAGCAACTGTTCATGACCCTAAAGGAGAAAGTCACGGCGGTCCGGTATCCGTTGGGCCTATTTAAAGTATTCATTGGAAGGGTGTCACAAGTTTGTTAGGAATAAGGTGTCTCAACCTTGGATAATTCCTATTCTTATTATTTGTTTTGTAAAATGTATTTCTTGCAAATAATGTTGATGTGTCGGCATCTTGAATTGTGTGTAAGGAGATCATGGCTAAAATGGTTATGATGGATTCCTATGACACGTAAGAGCTATGTCAGGAAGATTCAATGATAGGTGAAGAAATTTGGCAACTGATAAATTTGAGTACTGTACACTCTACCCCAATTGTAAAACCCTAATACGGTTATCTTTAGGAGTAGCCCTAAAAAGTGAAGCGCATGATATAAGCATTTTTTAGGGTTATGAATAGATGTGATGCGAGTGTATTGTTGGAACATTTTATGTTGCCGTGATTTGTCTTCAAGGGTTTTGAAATATTCTGAAAGAACTTGCATTGCAAGTGTATTGTAAGCTATAATAGTTTTGATCAATACATTGTGCAGGTTTTGGAGTGCTGGGGTTTTTTACCGAA
>MU224574.1:2638056-2657391 GCA_018584345.1 Thuja plicata
TATATAATTCTTTTATTATGCCGATTTATTACATTTAAGAAATAGGTACACATTTTTAAACATGTGCCCATTTTTTAAAATTTGAATTTACCAAACCACCATTTGCATTGGATTTCGATTCGGGATAGGTTTGGTGGGACCAAGGCTATGCTTGGACCTCCAAAATAATGGCCAAGGCATTTGAACACTAGATTTCTGTCTTATCGTAATTTTTTGAGGGTCTTCCTAATTAAAATTTTTGATGAAATTAAAACCCATTAGAGATCTTACTGTCTAGATTTCAAAAATATGAATTTTATAGTGATATGATAAATTTTACTATTGTTACAATATTTATTAATCAAAAGTGGTACCTAAACTTAAAAAAGTAAGGTTCACTAAAACTTTAATAACTTTTTTGATTTAAGGTTTTTGAAAAAAATAAATTATATGTGACCAATCTACATAGAATTCTATTCAAAATAAAAAAAATTTTTTTCCCAAAAAAGTAAAATTTTTATCAAATTATGGTGGTCGTACACGAGAGGTTTTGAAAATGTACTTTATAGTTAATTACAAATTGATAAAAAAATATATATTCAATTAAAAAAAAAGAAAAAATATTCTGACCAATTTTTGATGTGTTAGGTACCTTCCCCTTAAAGGATTTAGAAAAATTCACTTATTTACTTCAAAATAGGGTGGTCGTACACATGCGGGGTATGGTCCTGAAACAGGCATTTTGAAAAAGAGGTTTTTAAACATGCCTACTAAATATATTTTCTACCATGTGGGTATTTAAATAAATTACATATTTCAAAAATATACTCTGAGCACTACATTTTTTATTTGTGGATTTTTTTGATATTCAATCTCTAAGTGCCTCAAATTTTGACATCAATTGACAGACAATTTGAAAAACAAGAAAAACACTTCCACTTTTTGCCCAAAAAGTGGACTCAACTTCTTGCTGGTACCCTACCTTCAAGCATTTAACACATCCTTATAACTGGACTTTCTTTCTCTCTTTTCATCATGGTTGCCTCTTTAGTTAGGATATTTTTCTTTTCCATTAGATTTTCTATTGTTGCCTCAACTTCCTCAAAGTTAACACTTCCTTCAGATAATTCATCAATGTTGTCTAGACTTTCTTTCAGTTATTCAGTCAATTCTTTCCTCTTTGCTAGTGAATTCTTAAGCTTTTTCATCAACTCCTCAATCATCTCATTGGATGTCTCAAACTATCTTCCATACCTATAGCTTTCCATCTCCTCAGACCTACTCCCCAAGTTGTCAAAATTTCCTCTAGAGAGTCTGTGCTCTGATACCAATTGTTGGAAATAATACATACTAAGAGGGGGGAGTGAATCATTACTGATACAACTTTCAAACTTTTACATATACTTTTAAATATCAACAAAATAAAATTCCACACTATGAAGCATATAACTGTAACTTTAAAGTAAAAGTGCAATGAATCAAATAACAACACATCCACACACATAACACGCAAAAATTTATTGTGGAAGCCCTTGGTTAAAGGGAAAAACCATGGTGGGGATGAAACCCACAATCTTCTCATTGCAGTAGAAAAGAGTGCTTTGTTAGGAGCTTAAAATCTATCTCTTTCTAGGAGACTCACCCTATTAGGAGTGACTGACACCTTATTAGAAGTATCCAAAGTCCTATTACAGACTACCTCGTTAGAAGATTTTAACCCCACTTATACAATGTTCATCCTAATAAGGGAGTTACAATAAATTGTTGCTAGAGACTACCCTGTTAAGGGATTTTAACTTGTTGAAACTATTAGGAAAATAAAAATAGTAATTGACCTATAATATGCACTCCTGAATGCTAAAAAGATCCTTGATGCTCTGTACTTGTTCTGATTCCAATCATGCAGCTTCTCTAGAATTAGCTCTGTAATCACTGTTCAAGATCTTACTTTTCAACAACACTACAACTACTTCTCAAAATCATAACTATATCGATAAATATCATCATATACCTTTATATATTATTTTTACCTTTGACTGTAAACCTAATTAGGGTTTCTATTTCCCTCCAAGATTTCTTTATCAATCATAACTAACTCATAGAAACTTGAAATCCTTACCGCATCGTCCATAACAAACTTAAGTTGTTTTCTCCAATGTGAAATATTCCTTCAATATTATTGGCCAAAATGTACCTTGGGTCCATAAAAAAATCTGTACACAACTACCTAAGTATTGACTTATTCAACTCTTTGGACAATGTAATACATTTTTCATGTTGTCCAGATTCATTGAATCGTCCACTGTCATAACCGATTTAGCCAATTGATTAAAACTATTCAATAACCTTTAGTTTTACTTGTTCACTGAACTGAGCGGTTAGTGGTATCCTCACTTATGCATGTACCAGTGTGACCTAAGAGGTGTAGTCATAAATCATAGTTTACCTATTTTCTTTACACCTTCCAATGTACCGATATCAAACTTGTCTTCTTTTACTGATTTTTCCTTCACCTGTTATCCTTCTCACCGGTTACCTTTCTGACTTAACTTCTCTTTACCAATTTGGATATTATTGTGTACCAGTTGGTATAACTTCATATACTTACACACAAATTTCTCAACTATGTAATGGTTTGCCAACAATGATAACCATACTCTGTAAAATCATCATCAGTGCCACCTATCAACATTCCACAATCAACAAGCTTTACTATTTCTACAAATCTTGAAATTAATTTCCTCACAAAGTTGATCTTACCAAATAAACATTTTAGTTCTTTCTTGGTAGTTGGTAAACTCAATTTATAAATAGCCTCTACGCTTTCAGGATCTATCATAATTCCTTTTTCTGAAAGGACATTTCCAAGCAGTTTTCCCTTTGTTACCTTGAACATGCACTTTTTTTCCAGATTGAGAGAGACCCCAAATTTTTTGCATCTCGTAAATACTTTCCTCAAATCTTCAATGTGGTTTTCTCTTTTCTTTGAAAACGCTATGATATCATCCATATAAATAATGATGTACTTATCTTTTAAGTCTTGAAAGCATAGTCCATGGCCCTATGAAATTTTTCTCCTGCGTTGATTAGACCAAAATGCATCCTCCTATATGCAAACTTTCCCCACTTGGTGGTGAAATTCGTATTCAATCTATCTTCCTCTTCTACTATTACTTGATGGCATCTTGCATATTGGTCTAGGAAAATCATCATCTGTGACCCATTCAATATTTGCAACACTTCATCCAACGATGGCAATGGGTAATTTTCCTTCTTTGATGCCTTGTTCAGATTTCAAAAATCCACATATAACCTTATCTCTCCATTTTTCTTGCTAATTGGGACAAAATTGGTGACCCACATCGAGTGTCACACTGGGAATATTATCCTTGTGGTCAACAACTTCTTCACTTCTTGATAAATTAACTACTCTAACGAGGGGTTGACTGACCTCTGGCACTATCTAAATTTTTTTACTTCCTTCCTTGAGTGGAATCATATGTGTGATGATGGAAGAATCATATGTTTTCGATTCTTTGCAACCCCATTCTATCACATCCAAAAAATCTTTCATTACCTTTAGGATGCCTTCTCTTTCTTCATGGGTGCAAACTTTCCCAATATGCATAATCTTCAATTCTTCTTCCGTTCCCAGATTTACCTTCTCACATTTTTCCCCTCCTGTGGTTTGATACTTAATCTTACTGAATTGATCTACATCAAACATCCTTTCCAGCTAGATAATACCTTTTGGTATAATGTTAGTCTTTAAGTTCATGATCCCATCTAGATTTATTTCCACTTCTTCAATCTCATCATCATCAATTATTTGAGCTATGAAGACACTTGTGTTTGTTAAGAAATCTAATTGTTGGGATTAATTGGAAGTAGTACTGAGAGGGGAGGGGTGAATCAATACCTCTAAAACTTTTAACACCTTTCACAATTCATCTTTAGTAATCATTCATTACTGCATTACCGACCATTATTGTTGTTCTTTCTTATGCATGTATTATTAATTCATAATATTTAATAGTTTGCAATATTCATAGAAACATTTATGAAAGTAATAAACACATAACATAAGATATGATATCACAGAAAACTCCTATTAGGAAGTAAAAACTATGGTGGGGATGACACCCACAAAACTTCACTATTTGCAGAATGGAAGGGAGCTGGTTAAGGCTTACAATTTGATCACTTCTGATGATCTACCCTGTTAGGAGTATTAAGGTGGAGACCGGTTCAGATCTACTCTGTTAAGAGCTTTAGCAACACTGATTTAAGTGTGCACTTAGTTATGAGATTTATAATAGGATGGTTAAGCCCACCTTTCTTGAAAGGATTTCTTATGTGTACTACACTTGTTAGAATTAGTATAAATGTTGACCTGACTGTATGCAATCTATAATTTCTGATTACAGATCCTTTAAAGCTCTCATAATAATAATATCACCTTAAGTGATTTCTTATGTGTACTACACTTGTTAGAATGAGTATAAATGTTGACCTGACTATATGCAATCTATAATTTCTGATTACAGATCCTTTAAAGCTCTCATAATAATAATATCACCTTGAGTGAACATATCAATTTCTCCCTTTCTTTGATACTTATGACAAAAATGTACAACTTATAATATGCCAAAATTGTGACAAAAATGTGTAACTTACAATGTGTCAAGTATATGGTAATGGGTTGTCTTGATATCTTTGAGCATTTTCTCCCATTTTTCTTTTAGTTGATCTAGTTCCATGTGTTGTAGCTCTAGCCTTGCATGCATATCATAAATGCTCTCTAGGATAGACATTTCAGGGGTGGCAATTAATGTATTTGCCTCTATAATATGTTGATTCCGGAGTGAAAGTGTTAGTAAGAGCTGAGCTTGGAGTTCATTTACCTCATCTCTGTACTTCATCTCTACAATCTGTATGTCCTGTCTTAGTTTCTGAGCATGTTTGATTTTCTCATTATGCAATTTTATTGCTTCTTCATTATTTGTGAGACTTTGTGCACTATTTTTAAGTCCAACATCAATTTGTGCTATCTTATCAGTGTACACTTGTGTGAGTTGATCAAACATGCACAATTTTTGTATCAAAGTAATAGCTTCTGAGATGATTGGTTCAAGTGTGCTTACCAATTCAGATAGCTTTACCTTTTTCAATGCCACTTCCTGGCTTATATTTTTTGCTAGCTTGATCTCATACTTTTGTTCAAGTCTTTCTTCCATGACCTTCTCAATATCTATGTTCTGAGATGTTATTGTATCTGTGAGTACCACCAATTGATCAAGCATTGGGGTGGTCTAATCAGTTTCTACATCAGGTACTATTTGTTAAAGTATTCCTCTTGCTACTTCCAGTACCTTGGCCTCTTTTTTTTCTTTCTTTAGTTTGTCTTGAATGGCCTTTCTCTCACAGAGTCTTGCATATTTGGTCAATTCAGCTGGATCCAATATCCTTGGATTACAAACTAAAATCTCAATGATTTCATCCAGTTTTACTGGATTCTTATGCTTGCTCTTCTTCTTCTTTGAGATTTTCAGGGATGCAGATGTATGAACTACCATAGCTAGTTCATTTTTTCTCTCTAAAGTGCTTGGTGAAGGCTTTGTGGAAGATGCTTCTTGTGTTTTCTGCTCGGGTTGCACCTATCAATTTTGTGAAGATGTCTCTCCATCAAACTTGGGTGTCTCTGCAGATTTTTATTCTAATTTCTTCTCCTTCTCATCTTGCTTTGCTTCTTCACCTTTTTCTGTCTGTGTGTCCCCTTCTTCCTTTTGCGTGTCCTCTTTATTTTGATTAGCAGACTTATCTGTCTGATCATTAGTTGCATCTTTTTCAGTAGTTGTATCCTCTATATTATTTGTGGCCTCTTTTGCTTCTCCATCACCCTTGTCCTCAGGTGTTCTTTTATCCTCTGTACTATTACCCGCCAATATATTCATTGCCTTCACTAATACAGGAATATTGCTTTGAGTGGTAGCTTGGGCTATATCTTGATTGGTGTCCTACTCGTCAGTTTGATCTTTTTGAGAAGTGACATCCTCATCTTTTTGTATCTCCTTTATAGGGTCTGCTTCTGTTAAGTCCATGACTATTGTGACTTGTCATGTTTCATCAGCAACATTCATATCTTTATCATCTAAATTCTTCAAATCTTGTTGTTGTTGATCTTTAAGTGTAATGAATATTACTTCATATTTCTTCTGTGGATCTTTATCAGAGTCATAGTTGGTTATATCTTGGATGTCAAGATCATCCATGACTTTGTCTAAGTTTATGGGCTTATTATCACTTTCAGTATTGTCCAGAGAAATGTGTTGAGGACTTGCATTGTCTTTCTCCTCCTCTCTATGAGGTGTGTTGGTGAGAAGTAATTGATTCTCACCACTTGTTGACTCTGCAGGTAGATCTAGGAGTTGTCTCCATTTTGTTTCAGTGATTGTTTTCAGCTCTATGAACTTGTCTTCTAGTACTTTGTATGCCCTTATCTTGGCTACAAGTTTACATGAATGCTTCTTCAATATTTCTTTGATTTCTTCAATTTTAGATTCAGGAGGCATTAGTTTGACAAGTACCCCCTCCCTTGCTTCTCCCTCAGTCTGTAGAGCATATGACCATTGTTGGGATACTTTTTTACCAAGCTCCTTGGGTATTTGATTTATAAATTCAGCTGTTACATATTTGTGCTTGATCATTGACCTTATGATTGCATCTTGTATTTTGTTTTGGTCCTCTAGTTTCTGTGTATCCCATTGTCTGATTCTTTTGTCATGCATTGTGCCAGATGCAAAAATATGTTTAGTAGCTTCATCAACAATTTGATTCATGTAATTATTCTTTACTACATTAGGCTCATCATCTTTAGTATCCTCTATGTCAGCCTTTGTCCTAACCAACCTTTTCCTCTTCTTTGGAGGTGTTGTTTGAATAGTTTGTTGCTTGGTTTGCTTTGTTGGCTACTTCCTCTTATAGGTCCTTACTTGACCTTTTGTAAGAGGGGTAGTGTCATTTTTAGTAGTTTGACTTCTTGTCCTCTGCTTCTTTGTAGGAGGTGGAGGTGTATCAGATTCAGTCTCCTAAGAATCTAATTTTTGTTCGTCTTGTCCCTCACCGGTGGTGCCCTGTTCATCAGTTTCCTCTGGTTGTTCATGTTCCTCCTCTGTAACTAGTAGAATCTTTTTAAGATTCTTGACCATTTTTTCTTTCTTATTGAGAGTCTTCTTGATTTCTAGGCCTTGTTTTATCTTTGATCTGGCCTCTTCACAGGTTCCAAACCTAGGTTGTTTGTTGTCAATAGGATCATTAATTATTACATCAATTGCATTTGTAGCTTGATCAATATTTATTTCATAATCTAATGGTGCTAACCAAGCTTTCCTTGGTACAACTGGTTTTATGTGGGTGAAGTCAGTATCCACCATAAAACATATTTCATCCTTATGCTTTTCTATCAGTTGCTCATGTATCCTAGTCCTTTCCATCATCTTTTCCTTGAACTCAAGGAAGTATGCCGACATAACAGATTCAAAATTGTCCCCTAGTGACTTAATAAGTTCACTAATCTATTATGTTACCAGTTTGGTAGTGTCCCATTTTACTTTTCCTACCGAAGGAAAGTATTCTTGAAAGTAGAAAAATATACACATGATAAGTGAGCCAAACTCACATGTGTTGGTCTTTGTAGACCCGATTGTGATCATGTTCTCATCAAGTTGTTTTAATAGGATCTCACATAGATCCATCTAAATTCCTTTGGTCACTATCTTGTACGCTATTCTTACTAATGTTGTAGATATGCTATTCAATCTGCTTGTTTGAAAAATCTTATACCCAATTACACATGCACCAAATTTTAGTTCTTCGTTGATGATGGTGTTTACTTTTAGACCTTTGTTGTCCCATTTAGCTTTTGTAAATTTTTCAACTTCTTTCCTAGAGGGATTCTTGTGTGCCCTAGGATTGTTGGTTATTGGATAACCAGTGACAATGTGAAGGACATCCTTGGTGATTTGTTTGGGTTGATCCAACTACAACTTCTGGTCATGCAATTTGCTAAGTACTAACCTGATCCAGTCGGTCTTGAAGTCCCTCAGGAAATGTAGGGCATTTGTTAACCCTTTGACTTCCAAGTGTTTTTGTTCTTCCTTCAGGTTGCCTTTGGCATCACAGAGCTTCTTATAAGCTTCATCCATCTCAAGATCACCTATCTCAGCAATTTTGCAGTGAATATAAGACCTAACCTCTTCTATGAGCAAAACCCTAGGTAGAATCTTAGAGAATGTGTCAGTTTCATCAGGTTGTGATGCAATCTCTGGGCATATCTTGTATTTGGGCTCTATACAAGTTCTATTCTTAATCAACTTAACCACATTCTATTTATCATTCTTGATCTTAGCGGTTCTTGAGGTGGTTGCCATTGTTTTTCAAGTTTTAGGGCTTTCTTGAAAAATAATGACAAAGTACTTTTGGTGCCCTCAGTACTTACTTCAATCTGTGATAAGGGTTACTGACCTGGTTTATGTGTGTTGAATCAAGTTGAGGGAACTTCTTCTTTATGCTCTTCAATCACTTTGTTTTTCTCTCTGCTTTCTCTTCAAATCCCAGGTGCAAAATGAAGTGCTTCCGTCGACTATTTATAAGCTTTTTCCCTAAGTCAGCAATAAATGCTTCAACAAATCATCGGGTCATAAAGGAGTCATTCAGAAGACTTTCACAATTATCATCGGTGATGTTGAGGATGTTTGGGATAGGTGTTACCAATATTGCTTTTATCGATAGATATCGGCATTCTTTCGTGACAACTTTGTGACTTTTCTTTCTTACTGACAGGTGTCGGGTTACATTGGTAACTTAACCATTTTATGTGTTGACTGACAATTTCTGGTAAGTGTAGATAGCTTATCCATTATGTTTATAGATGATTTTTGGTATGTGTATATTGACGGGGTTGTTTTCTCAGAGTTGGAACAAGTAACACAATATGCATCTTTATTATGCAAATTTTGACTATATATCAATTTGTATAAAGGAACTGATGCAAAATATGACTTGGTTTAATGCAGTTCTATACTTACTTTTTCAGGTCAAGTGGGGGTGGTGATGTCTCTAGATCCATTGGATGGGGTGTCACCATTTGCATTGCTTGGTCTAGCTTCATCATTGCTTGAATCTTTTCTCCACATTTTATCTCTAGCCTTCCAAATATCTCCAATGGTGTATCCATTGGGATATGTGCTTGTCTTTGTCATTCAGTCTTTGCAATATTTCTTCAGATGACCTACTTTATGACAGTGTAAGCATGCCATTCCAGGGTTCGACCAGCCTCTAGACCTTTTGGTCCATTCTCTCATATAGTTTGCACCAATGTGACCATATCTACCAGATGATGTACAGTTTGTCCAAGTATTGTAATCCCATACATATTGATTACCGATTCTCTTTGGTTGATAGGGAGTTTCTTGACCTTTTGGCTTCCATGCTTGCCTTTTCTTTTTCCAGCATTCTTCAAATGTGTGACCATTCATCTTACATGTCAGAAAGTATTTGTCCATGTAGGTTTCCTTCTTTGGTTGTTCTGTCTTATTCTTGCATTCATAAGCCTTATGTCTTTTCTTGTTACATTTATAATAGAATCCTATGAATGTAGATGTAGATTTAGGAATAATTCTCATTTTACCTTGAAATACATTTGATGTGTGCCCTTGCTTTCCACAGTACTTGCATGTCAAATTTCTTGGTCTTGCATTTTCATATACATTTTTTTGATTGGCTTGATTTGACGATTCACCTTTTTCAATAAATCCTAAATCGTTGTTGTTGTTGACTCTTCGTTGTCCTTCAAGAAAATCATCCATTCTTTTATTTCTCTCTTCAGCCTTTCTAATAAATTCATTATGTTGTTGCTGAATTCTAACCTCATGCTTTAGTTTTTCATTTTCTTTTCTTAGTTCATCAATAGCCTGCACTCTTTTAATGAGTTCTATATTCATTTTTTTTGCTTCTTGACTCATAAGAATAATCTGATTTGTGATTTCATGGTGATGCTCAACATGTTTTTGAATTTCTAACTCCTTCTCTTGTAGTTTTTCTGTGATCTTCCTTCTGTCATCAATAGCAAGTGTTCTTTCTGTTTCATCTTGTCTAGTAGAACTCAGCACATCAATCATTCTTACCATCTAGCTCTCTTGACCGATTTGTAGCATCTTTATTTTCTCTGTCAGATGTTGATTGATCTCCTTTAGATTTGTGATGTTCTCTTCTGATGTATCTGATGTATTAATTCCATTTGATCCTAAAGATTCAAAGAAATCTGGAATCTCTTCTTCTTGATAATATTTTTCATTGTTCCGGGTAGCCATACCTTTCCTCTCATCCAGCAGCTCTCTCATCTTGATTCTAGCTTCTTTATACTGTTCATAGAACATCTATATCTCAAGCTTTTTATTTTCAATATTCTTATCAAGTTTGTACTTCTCCATTGTATGATCTTTTCTCTTAAGCCTTTAAGCTTTCCTAGAAGAGACTTAGCCCTGATACCAATTGTTGGAATTAATGGGAAGTAGTACTGAGAGGGGAGGGGTGAATTAGTACCTCTAAAACTTTTAACACCTTTCACAATTCATCTTTAGTAATCATTCATTACTACATTACTGACCATTACTGTTGTTCTTTCTTATGCATGTATTGTTCATTCATAATCTTTAATAGTTTGCAACAATCATAGAAACATTCATGAAAGTAATAAACACATAACACAAGATATGATATTGCAGAAAACTCCTATTAGGAAATAAAAAATGTGGTGGGGATGACACCCACTAAACTTCACTATCTGCAGAATGGAAGGGAGCCGGTTAAGGCTTACAATTTGATCACTTCTGATGATCTACCTTGTTAGGAGTATTAATGTGGAGACCAGTTAAGATCTACTCTGTTAAGAGCTTTAGTAACACTAATTTAAGTGTGCACTCAGTTATGAGATTTACAATAGGACGGTTAAGCCTACCTTTCTTGAAAGGATTTCTTATGTGTACTACACTTCTTAGAATGAGTATAAATGTTGACCTGACTGTATGCAATCTATAATTTCTGATTACAGATCCTTTAAATCTCTCAGAATAATAATATCACCTTAAGAGATTGGTGAATACCTTTTCTCTGCTCGTCGGTAGCCTATGTTATTGTTCTTTAAACTGATTTGAATCTTTTTATGTCCTTCTACATGAATTCACTTGTCTTGTATCTAGATCCTCTCTGTGGCTACAATATTCATTGACCAACTACTATTCTCAATAGATTGAGCATCTATTTATACAAGTATTTGACCTATCTTTGAATCACACATTACAATGTTAACTCTTAGATTCAAGGTTTACAACTTGATCTTGATCTTTAGTTTGCATATTTTAAATTAGTAAAAATAATTAAAATAATATTAAATACATTGCTTCCTCTGCACATAATGGATTGAAAAGTAAATCAAGAAGCTATAAATACAACTTCAGTGATTTATCTGACGTGGAAAGTCAGATCCACTTTTTGCAGGATGTAACTAACTGTCGGTTCTTGGTCGGCGGGTTGAACTGAAAGTCTGTCGGTGTTCTTTTGCTAAACTATTCATTGGGTTCCCTTTGTCTGTCAGGTTCCTCTCTTTTCTATTCCATCAGGTTGCACTGTTGTTACTTCATCGGGTTCCATTTACCTTTTTTCATCGGATAACACTAAATAGTGTTTGTCGAGTAACCTTGGCGTCGGATAGTGTTGTGCCCTGTTTGTCGGTGTAGTGACAACTGATGGTGCAGATCATATTTTTCCTTGTGTATAATAATGGAAAAATATAATGCCTTCACTAATATATGCTTGTCATCATCAAATACCCTGAAATTGGCTACATTGTTTGGTACTGAAAGTACCGATGCAAGTTCCACTCTAAATTTCTTTAGTCCCTCTAACGTGAGTGGTGCTAATGAATTTTCTATTTGCCCTAGATAATTCACAACCTTGTTTCTAGATCTATAGTCAAACTTGAGACTGAAGGCATTGAAGTTCTCGGTCAAATCCCATACTCTATTTCGATATCTTTTCAATCTCTTATCATTGTACGCAAATGTTTGGCTAACTTGTTCAATCACTAGGTGCGAGTCCCCAAAGACATGAAGTACCTTTTGTCCTTTTTTTTTTGCACATAATAAGCCCAGGACTAGAGCCTCATACTCAACCATGTTATTTGTGCAAGGAAACTAAAATCTATGCATTGCTAAGGAAAGTACTTCCAATAATGGATCTAGCAACAGAACGATCAGTCCTAAGGAAAGATGAGATTCCTTAAGGATCAAAAAAGGATGGTCAGTCAAAGGATGAAGTGTGCACAGTTATCCTAAGGACCAAATAAATAATAGGGATCAGTCTAAGAATCCACAAAAAATAGCATTGAATCAGTGTGTGTGTGTGTGCAAAATGTGAACACGAAGTGGTATTTATATACATTGAGTTCACCAAAATGTATCATACAAAATGATGATAAATTATATGGAGGAAGATCACTCACCAAATCAAATGGGTGGGGGTATGATACATTAGGAATACCCCAAAAGACTCACCCTCAAACCCAAATCAGATTGGCACAAACCAAAAGGATGAAAGGGGTGCTAATGCAAGATTTAGATTTGAAGATGGAGTGTGATTTGGAGATGGGTTCCTTTAATGTCAAATTGTATATGATATATAAAGATGATATGAAAATATATGAAAGGAATTTATATTGTGATAACTAAAAAGATATGATATTAGATCTCAAGTAAAGAAGTAAATGTAAGATGAAAAGAAGAAGAATGAACTCAACTTGCAACTAGGAGAAAATGAGCAAACTTCATATCTAGTTTTGACTATTGCAGAACTGTAAAAATCAAGAATATTTTTGGATCTGGCACTCTAACACTTGTAACTTCAGACTGTAAAAATTTTGGATCCAAAGGACTATGTTGAACAAAGTCTACCTTATCCAAGAAAGTCAACCTAGTCCTATAGGCTCCAAATATAATGGAATTTGTGAAGGACCTGTCACTGGTTCTGTAACTCCTAAAATCTAAATCTGAAACCCTAAAAACCTATTCCTGCACACAAGAAGTGGAAAAGGTTGTGTAAAGGGGCATGCCTTGGTCAAGCCCCATGTATAGTAATCAAGCTTGAAATGAAATGGAAATTGCATAAGGAAAGTAATGAAAATAAGATAAATGTCAAATTCACCTTACATGAAAAACCCTCATGGATGTATGTCAAAATTAGTCAAATCCATGAAGATGCTTGAAATATATGTTTGGAATGTGTTGTAGAATCAAGGATACCTTCACAAATGTATGGATCTACGCTTGAAAATCCTAGATCTTTAATGAGTGTATGCTTGAAATATTGAATGAAGAAGAGGAATGGGTCTTCTTGCTTCTTTGAGAATTCCTCTACTTGGCTATCATGGGAGATAAATTTTCATCAATGAGAGAATATGGCCTTTCCTTGAATGGATCTTGAAGAAATGGAGACCTTGAATTGGATGCTTGCCTTCAAAACTTGAATCGACCCCTTCAATTGCACAACTTGAAATCTTGCTTGCACTTGAAATCATCAAATAGCTTGCACAAAGATTGCATAATAATGGATTATAATAGATAACATAGGTCAAAATGAGAGGAGAGAGCCTCTTTTATACTCATTTCAAGATTCAATATTGTCAGGCTGACGACGAATAAAGATCAGGAAGAAAAGCCTCTACATTGGGCTCGAAGCCCACTTTAATGTAATGCCCTAGGCCAAGGTCAAATTAGGTTGACCTAGTCTAGGACAAGGCAAAATTAGTTTTAACTAGTCCCCAAATTGTTAATTTTAAAGAAAATCTGGGTCTTGGGAAGTGTGAAAAGTTTGGAGGAGAGAAAATGAAAGATGTGGGAAATCAAGCATAAACACATTCAGATCTTGAATTGACTAAAATAACGTCTAATAGGTCCTAAAGCCACCAATAATGGGTGCTAACTTTTTAGGATAATACATTTAGCCCCCATTTTAGTGAGAGTATGAGGCAAGCTCATGGTCACAGTAAAGTAGATTAAATGCGTAAGACGATCTCATTAAGGTTGAGGAGACAAAGAAACATCAAGCCCCCTAGTGACTTAAGTCCTCATCCAATACAAAACAAAAATAAGAGAGGCATTTCTGAAAAGAGAGAGATAAGACAAGGAGTGTGGTTACTAGCCCAATAAGAGTATGTTTTATTATGAAGCACACAAGGAAAGCATTGCAAAAGATGTAATTGAATAGTCTAGCAAATAGTATTATGCTACTTCAATCAATTGAGAAGGATTTGTCCTTAAAGGAAAGTACTTCCAATAATGTATCCTGTATGCACCCTAAAATGGTCGCCTAGACTTTGGGCCCCATTTATCATTTTATCAATTTATCAAACTCCTGAATCAATGCTTTGGAACATTTTCAATTCAAATCAATTTCCTTGATCAAATTGTAATTAATTTAATTACTTAATTATTTTAATATTTCCTAAGGTTTGATCATTTTTATCTAATTAAAAGATTTAATTTTCCTTTTAATTAAATAATATTTATCTTATTTAATTAAAAGATTTAATCGCCCTTTTAATTGAATAAAATTTATCTTATTTAATTAAAGCAAGTTTCTCCCTTTGAATTAAATAAAATTCCTCTTATTTAATTTAATTCAATTTCCTCCATTTAATTAAATAAAATTCTTCTAACTTATTTAATTGAAAGAAAACCCCTCTTTTAATTAAATAAATAAAAATCCCCACTTAAAGCACTTTATTTGATGAAAAGGAAATAAATTAAATAAAAATCCCTTTTTCATCACATCTTCCTAAGTAGTGGGATTTTTGCCTTTTAATCATAGCCTTTGATTTTTGCCTCTTAATCTCAACCGTTCACTTTCCTATATAAGGAAATCTCTCTTTCTCATTTAATCAATCATCAATAATCATCAATAATCATCAACCATCTATCAATATATCATCTTTTTCATAGTATTGTTATGCTGCAGGTTTGGAGAGCAATTTTGGAGGAGCATTTGAGCATTTGAGCTTGGATATTGCAACTTGTCTCTTCTTGTCTCATTCTTATTGCATCCATGGCTCTTCATATAGATTAGATTTATGTTTATTTCCATAGATTAATCTTGCATTTGTATTTCCTTTCATAGATTTAGCCATGCATTGTTATCATTTAGATTAATTTTCTTTCATGCATTGCAATCATATAGAGTAGATATCATTTTCATGCATTTGAATCTCTCATTTCATGTTGTACTTGCATAGGAACTAAATAGGTCAATCTGAGGGCCTCCATTTCACACCTTTGCACTCCATGACTAGAGAGCTATGGATCGATATTTGAGGCCTCATTCTTGAGCAACCTTGGATGGAATGATTCATAGAAGTGTGTCAACATTTATGCACACATTTTTGGCACCCATCATGGGGCATGATGCTCCTGATTTTCTTTCATTTTATCAGATTTTCAGATTTTCTAATATTTACATAGTTATTTTATTGAAGTTTTTCAAGCCTAACCCTTGTACAAATTTGCTTGGAGATGAAAACCCTAGATGTTGAAAGATTTGATCATATCTCCCAAACGGCTTGGCGTTTTGGTCTGAAATTTGTTTTGTAGGTTGGTGACATATCAGAGAAGTTCTAGCAAAAAATTTAGAATTGTCTGAGGTATTTTGAATTTTTTATAATTTTTTCTTTATTTTTCATAAAACCTTAATGTTCGGCTCAAATAATAAAAATTTTTAGAAATTTTTATATTTTCTGAAAGGTATTTAAATTATAAAGGGGGTTCATTCTTTGATTTTTAAATTTGGATGCAATATTATAGCTCATTTGGTCGATATATGAAAACTAGTTTATTTTGGAAAAATGGCTCCCTAGGGCACAAATGAAAAGATATTTTTACAATTCTAACATTTTTGGAAAGCTCTCTATTTTTTAATAGGGTTCTCTTTTCTGTATTTATGGTTTGGGATCTGAATTCATAGCAAACAAATTAGATCTTGTTGACTAGGTCAAAAATCAAAATTAAAAAAAGGGTATTTAATGATTAGCTTGCACTTATTTTTCACATGGTTCAAAACATGATGTGAGTTTTCATTTATATTATTTGTTGGTTATTATTGCTCCTAACAATTGATTTTCAGATCTAACCCTAGGGTTTGTATAAGTTGAATATACATTGCATATCTTGTTTGCTTGTCTTGCTTGTTGGAGAGTTCGTGAGGATTGCTTGGACTTGCTTGGATAAACAACAAAATGATTTGTGTTGCATTGGATTTGAGGTATATTGTTTCTCTCTATAACATTTGGATTTTGAGAATTAAAATTAACATCTCATGTGTCTAGCTTGAGTGTTTCTTGCTTTCATAGATCACATTTCCAATTGGTGCTCTAAAATAGACCTCGATTTGCTTTCTTGCATATATGTTTCACATAGTAATTAGGCCCTATGAGCACTATTTGTGGTGATCTTGAGAGATTGAGCTTCATTCACTTGTTTTACATACAAATCTCTTCTTAACGATAGATCCCCTTGTAGGTAGGGAAGGATTTTGTTTTTACCTCATTGGTCAACTTGGTTTGGACTTCAACTTTTGGCAATACTTTCTCCTTTTGGGGGATTGGTGTCATTTGTTGTTGTGTGAGCCTTGAATGAGGTGATTTTAAATTAGTGGGTCAATGAATCATGTTTACTATGTTTTGGTGAGGTGAAGAGGCTAGAGGATTATCCTCTTTTCCCTTTTGGGAGAATTAGAAACTTGGAAACCTTGAATCCAAATTAAGTCCCCATGTGGTCCATATTGTGAGTCTTCCTTGTTAGAGAGGGTTAACCATAGTGGACATTCCCTTTATTGGGTCAACCATGTGGACAAAACCTCAAGCGGTAATAGCCATTTTTTCCATGGTAGTGACAGCCACTATATAAATGTCCTTGTGGAAGAAATCTCCACTATTGTAGTTTCTTGTGGGTTGTCAGATCTCTTCAGTAGCTCCTGATTGATTAAATTCTCAGACTGTGTCAAAACCTCAGTGCGCTGGGATTGGATTTCACCCACTTGAGATTGCAAAAGTTGTAGATTCAAGCCATTACTAAGAACCATAGTGCAACCAAATTTTTATTCTCTAGGACTATGTGCGTGATTGGAAAATATTTGAGAACATACACAAGTAGCATTCTTACGGAGTAGAATTACTATGACACTATCTATGTTCATGTGCAAGGTTGCTTTGGCCCTTGCTCATTGTTTGAAGACATTGATTGCTTGAACTCCCTGATTGATGTCTTATGTGCTTGATTCATGATAAAATCTGTTAATGCATCTAGTTGGTCAATTAAAACGAATAAATCTGAGTTCCTGAGTGATAAAAACTTCAATGTATCTCCCCAAAAAGTGTTATGACATGTTGCTCAACATCCATATGAACTTAAATGGTATCAAATTGCACAAAATGACTCTTGGTCTTCTTTCTTCCACATCTCCCATGTCTTTCTAGTCTTCCATTTCCATTATTTCTCTTCTTCTTTCATGCTTCTTCCCATTCTTCCTACAATCTTCATGTCTTCTTGATTCTTTTCCTCTTATTATCTAGTCTATCTTCTTCCATTTTCAGCTATTCTATCACTTCCATTCTTGATTCCTTCTCTTATAGAACCATGGATCTCCACTATCTTCTTAGGAAAGGGCTCTTGACAATGGATGATATCACACTCATTGATGAACTCATGACATGTCATTCTTCTGGATGTTACCTGAGTGATGAATCCACAAAAAAAATACAATGAAAATAGAGAGAGTCAGATGCCTTCCTCGAAGTCATACACATGATCTTGTCACAACCTTCTTCCAAACATATTTCATCTTCTAAGTCTTATCATCATTCCCCATCTTCCAAACATCATTCATCTTCTAAGTCTTCTCATCATTCCTCATCATCTAAACATTATTCATCTTCTAAGATTTCTCATCATTCCTCATCATCCAAACATTCTTCTTTCACTAAGTCTTCACATTCTTCTTCTTCATGATCTCGTTATTCTTCTACTTCTCCCAAGAGTCATGATTCTCTTCAAAATGCATACCATAATGAGCAACATGATAATCCTTGTGATACCTCTTCTGTGAAGAATGACACACCCATCTTTGATGACTTTGATGATCCCATTTATTGTAGCTCTGATGCTTATTCTGATGACGCCTATTATGATGAAATACATAGACATGATTATGACACTTCTATTCCTAAGAGTCCTCCTCATCATGTGCTTTCTCTTACTAAAGGGCCATCCTATTGGATAGATCGTGATGGTGATCCATATGATTTTGATTTTGAAAAATACTTTGATGAGTTTCACGAGCAATAATTCAATGATAGATTTGAGGAAGAGAAAGCTTTCTGTGCTAATTACAAACGTCAATTCTATTCCTCTAAATATTATCGAGCTGAAAATAAAGGTTGCACTCTCAAGAAAGATAATGTTAAGGATGAACCATTGTTTTGTGATAATTCCATTCCATCCACTCCTTCTTCCAATACTCATACATCTCCTAAAGTTGCCAAAATCTTCCACAAATTCTTCATCCAACAGAAGTCCAAATGCTTTTCATGCAGTTCCCTATAATTATTCTCAAGGGCTACCTCTTAAAGAAACTCAAGCTAACCTTCACTTGGCTGAAAATACTTTTAATCATGCTAAACCTAAAGAGCCTAAGCCTTCATATGCTATAATGCCTACTTCAGCTAATCCTTCCCCATCTCTTCTCAAGTCTCCCATACAATTCCAACATGCTTCCTTGTCCTTAGAAGTGGTTGCATGTCAAGAGGACTCTAAAAATGATAAAGAAAAGAACATAAAGAAAGATCAAGATCAAGAAATATCCATGTCATCCAATCCTCTTTATGACATCACTTATCCATGTCATGGTTCTTTGGATCCCTTACGCCCTTTCTCATTCATTCCACCCTTTCTTAAGTCTTCTCCTAAGCAAGATCAAGTTACTACTTACACCGTTGAGCTTATTGACAATCAAAATAACCTTACTACACTTGAACTTTCCGAAGATGATACTTCCATTAAGGTTATTAAAAATGGTGTTTTTACTTCCAATGTTAAGCCTATTGAAAATCAAGAGGAACATTATGCACATATGCTATCCAAAGATCCTTGTCAAGATCAAAGTCTTCCATCTTCTTGTTCTACCACTCCATGTTCGCTTCCACTTTCTACTCTTCCTAAGTCTTTTCAAGCTTTGAACAATCCTATCAAAGAAGGT
>MU224574.1:2657491-2677747 GCA_018584345.1 Thuja plicata
TTTATATTTTTTTCTTAATTTGAAAAAAACTTCGCCATCATCATTAAAAAATTTCCCCTAAATTAATGTACGATTCGCCAGGATTTTACACTTTTTCCTAGGAGGGGGTTTCTTAAAGTTATCCCTGGCGCCTTGGTAGCCAAAAATTCAAAAAAATTATAAAAATTTCTGAAAAAAAAAGAAAAAATGAAAAAAAGTGAAAATTAAAAAATTGTAATAAAATCCAAGTGGTGAAAACCTAGAAACGGGCGCTACTTGAGGCCTTTGCACCCCTATTTCTTAGCGTGTGTCCTCGACACTTAGCCTTTCTCCATCATGCCTTGTCCTTTTTCCCTTGGTTTGGAATTGGTCTTTGTCTTTGTCTAGGGGGCATAACTGTGTTAGCTTTGGTCTCTTGGATGCGTTTGTCTTTAGGACACCTCACAAATGGTGTTTTTCAATACCACTCTCAACTGTATTTTTCAATACAACCCCTAACATCAAGTGTTTTTCAACACTTATCGGTTTGGTCTTACCCTGTTTTGTCATGTGGTCTTACCTGCTTGCAAGCATTCAATCCTTATCCTCGAAACTCAGTATAAGTTAACACACTTAAATTTTTAAACACAACACTTAATGCTTGAGCTATGTCATGATCTTTTCTTTGTGTGCTGACTGTTATTGATTTTTGTTGAGTGTCCTTGTCTAATAAGTCTCTCCAGGATGCATATCTAGAGGACTTGGGGCATGGAGCATGTTTTTATTTGTTTCCTGCTTTATGCTTCATTATTTTGCACAACCGTTCTGCTGGTCATCCTGGCTTCTATGCCTTGATGTGAGCATGGTTTTGCTACATTAAATTGGGTAAGCTAACATCACAGTCATCTTGACCTTTATGTCTTCGATGCTTATGTTAGAATCTTTTCACATTTCAAATCTAATATACATCACATTCATATCTTCATAGTTGCACTTGTGACTAGTGATGGTTGTGTGATGTTTCCGATATAAATTGCATTCATATCTTCATAGTTTCACTTGTGACTAGTGATGATTGTATGATTTTCCGATGTTCGTTAATAATGGTCCAGTGATGAAAATAAGTTCCTTAACATTCTCTTATGAATGATGAACACAAGATCCTATGTTTGTTGCTCTATTGCAAGTACACCTTTACATTTTCATGTAGCTTGCATTGTTAGACCTCATGATAGTTTGCATTTTAGGCTGCATTATGAGTTTGAGAGGATTTTTCCCTTCATCTTTCTTATGGACTTTTAATCAACCGTGATCACGTTCTGATCTTCATTTCATTATCTTCTTTCGTGATCTTAATCAAAATTTTCTATCTTAAACAGTTGATTATTTTTTGGTGCATTCTCTTTCTTAAGGCAAATTCTCTTTCTTCTCTCCATTTCTTTCCACCTCTTCCAAACTTCTATCTTCTCTTCGCTTTCACCCCACTTCTTCTTCTTCTTCTTCTTCTTCTAATTCAATCTTGGGGCATAATATTTTGTGCTTAATGATCTACCTTAGTTTTGTGATCTTTATATCTTTCATCTTACATCAAGAACCTTATCTTTAGTTTGATTTGATCAAAATTTATCAATTTGTTGTTTCTCCATTACCTCATTTCAAGTTCATTCACGAGGGGGCAGTACCTATCAAACTTCAATCTTTGATTCAAATTTATCAATTATATCAGTCTTTCTTGAGATTCTTATCTCTGACATGTCAATTACTTGTTTTGGTGTTGACTTTGTCTTTTTCAATTGTGCTTATTTTTGTCCTGATGTGTTCTCGAATCGACCACACATCTGGGTTGTTTTCTGATCCCAAGTCGACCTCACACTTCAACTACATTCTTTGACTACATGTGTTCTTGAATTGACCACACATTAGTCAAAGAGGGGCAAATGTATGCACCCTAAAATGGTCGCCTAGACTTTGGGCCCCATTTATTATTTTATCAATTTATCAAATTCCTGAATCAATGCTTTGGAACATATTCAGTTCAAATCAATTTCCTTGATCAAATTGTAATTAATTTAATTATTTAATTATTTCAATATTTCCTAAGGTTTGATCATTTTTATCTAATTAAAAGATTTAATTTTCCTTTTAATTAAGTAAAATTTATCTTATTTAAATAAAAGATTTAATCTCCCTTTTAATTGAATAAAATTTATCTTATTTAATTAAAGTAAGTTTCTCCCTTTTGATTAAATAAAATTCCTCTTATTTAATTAAATCCAATTTCCCCCATTAAATTAAATAAAATTCTTCTAATTTATTTAATTGAAAGAAAACCCCTCTTTTAATTAAATAAATAAAAATCTCCACTTAAAGAACTTTATTTGAAGAAAAGGAAATAAATTAAATAAAAATCCCTTTTTCATCACATCTTCCTAAGTGGTGGGATTTGGGCCTCTTAATCATAGCCTTTGATTTTTGCCTCTTAATCTCAACCATTCACTTTCCTATATAAGGAAATCTCTCTTTCTCATTTAATCGATCATCAATAATCATCAATCATCTATCAATATATCATCTTTTTCATAGTATTGTTATGCTGTAGGTTTGGAGAGCAATTTTGGAGGAGCATTTGAGCATTTGAGCTTGGATATTGCAACTTCTCTTTTCTTGTCTCATTCTTCTTGCATCCATGGCTCTTCATATAGATTAGATTCATGTTTATTTCCATAGATTAATCTTACATTTGTATTTCCTTTGATAGATTTAGCCATGCATTGTTATCATTTAGATTAATTCCCTTTCATGCATTGAAATCATATAGAGTAGATCTCATTTGCATGCATTTGAATCTCTCATTTCATGGTGTACTTGCATAGGAACTAAATAGGTCAATCTAAGGGCCTCCATTTCACACCTTTGCACTCCATGACTAGAGAGCTACGGATTGATATTTGAGGCCTCATTCTTGAGCAACCTTGAATGGAATGATTCATAGAAGTGTGTCAACATTTATGCACACATATCCAACAATAGAATGATCGGTCCTAAGGAAAGGTGAGCTTCCTTAGGGATCAAAGAAGGATGGTCAGTCAAAGGACCAAGCATGCCTAAGGACTAAATGAATAATGGGGATCCATCTAAGAATCCATTGAAAAATAGCATTGAATGTGTGCGTATGTGTGAGTGTGCAAAATGTGATCACATAGTGGAGTGTATATATGCCAAGTTCACGAAAATGTATCATATGAAATGGTGAGAAATTCTATGGAGGAAGATCACTTGCCGAATCAAATGGGTGTGGGTATGATACATTAGGAACACCCCTAAAGACTCACCCTCAAACCCAAATCAAATTAGCACACCCCAAAAGGATGAAAGGTGTGTTAATGCAAGATCTAGATTTGAAGATGAAGTAAGATTTGGAGATGGGCTCTTTTAATGTTGAAGTGTATATGATATGTAAAGATGATAAGAAAATCTATTAAAATAATTTTTACTATGAAAACTAACACACTAGTACATTTGACTCCTTTTTTTGACGGCTATGCGTCACAATTCTGACACTACCCCGTCGGTCAAGTGACACAGACCAGTGTTGTAGTTTTGGTGTCGAAATCACCGATGGCTGGTATGTCCATCGTTATTGCGATGGTATTGACCATCGTAATATACACCGGCTACAATGGTTAACAGGTTGTTGTTACACATTATGAGTGTTGCAATTATGACGGGTATGCGATAGATATGCTGTACAGGTGACGTCCAGTTGTTAGATTATTTTGACATCTAGATGTCGCATGTAGTGGTTTGACATCAGTCGTTCTCTGAATACCATCGCGATTGTGGCGGGATACTATATTTAAAAAAAAAAATTTGTCATGCATGGAGTGAGACCTTAAAATATTGAGCTTCTCTTTGTTTTGAGAATAGTTTAACATTCTTTACTTAACAAGGCCAACCACGTGAAGGTGGAAGCTCATATGGCCTCTCCTAGGAGCCTCTTATGACCCTTTATGATACTTTAAGACCTCTAAGATTTATTATTAGGGATAGTAAAAGTCATAAAGGGTCATAAGGGGTCCTGGGACACAACAGCTAAGAAACATAAATGTAGGCATCATGGTCACAATTGTTTGGAGACACAACATAATTGAGTGTTATACCCAGACGATGCAACACAACCACTACTCCTCCAGTTCCAAGTTGACACTGTAGGATCCAAATACCATTGATAAGGAATAAATTTAGAGAGCGGAGGAAGAGTGCCATAACAACCAAAATAATATAGGGACCTTGTATTATTTTGGTCATTACAGACCTCCTTCGCTCTCTAAATTTATTCCTTATCTATGGTTTTTGGATCTCGCAGTGTCAAATTGGAACCAGAGGAGTAGTGGTTGTGTTGCATCATCTGGGTATACCATTTAATTATGTTGTGTCTCCAAAAAATTGTGACCATGATATCTACATTTATGTTTCTCTGTTATTGTGACATCTACATTTATGTTTCTCTGCTGTTGTGTTTATGTGCATGTTCTTTATGTGTTTGGCTTCTCTCCCTCACATCCAAAATAAGATTTTCCCACTTTGAACCAAATAGGGACATCACAAATAAAATAATGCCAATCAATGATGTAGAAAGATTACGGGCATGGAAAAATCAGTGAGCATCAATATCAACATAAATCAAATGCCTAAATACTCCACACGGTGCCATGACAGTAGAAGGATCATGTGGTGCTCAAATAAAAAGGTCATAAACAATTCATGATGCCGTAGCTTGCAGACCACGAGCCATCGAGACATTTCCTCATGAAATGATCATAAACGGGGAGTACCAAATAGTGAATATAAACAGAAAAACAAATAAAGAGAGATCAAACACTTCACACAATTCCTTGAAGGTAATAGCAATGATGCCCTAGCTCTCAAAGCTCGCGGGTCATCAAGCATTCCAAATGCAAAGACGTAAACAATGCCAGTATTAAACAGTGAGCTCATAAACAATGCATGATGCCCTAGCTTGTAGCCCGTGAGCCATCAATACATTTCCTCATGAAATGATCTGTAAATTTGAAATTCATAAAATAAGAGTTTAAAGCAAATGTTCCACTAATCTATAGACTATTCCTACAGTTGGAATGAAAGTTATGTATTTTCAGAGAAGGTATATGCACAAGTGACGAATATGCAGATTTGACCAAGCACTACTGGGAGCTTGACCTAGCAACAAATGGACTTGTGATGATTTTATCACAATAGTACATCTATTTCTGGGTAAGCTCCCAGTAGTACATAGGGAAATTTGTATGTTCATCACCTGTGCATATACCTTCTCTAATCAAATCTTATATACAGGTGAAGGTTGTATGTTTTGTATAGGTTGTGTGTGTGTGTGTGTGTGTGTGTGTGTGTGTGAAACCATTTGAATAGTGACAACCATTTGAAAAACCCTATGAGACTGGACCTAAGTCTTGGGGGCTCATCATTGATGGCCTTGTATACGTTTATGCTCAGAGACTTCAGAGTTTAACTTCATTCTCGAACCAAATAAATCTAGGTTCATCATAGTAAGGGTATAAAAAGAGCCTCAAAGGTTTATTTTTACCTAATTTATAAAATACATAAGAGGAACGTAATTCATGCCATACGCAAGGGACTGGAACTATCACTTATGAATAGTGAGAACCATTTGACTAACCCTATGAATAGATGATCTTGTTTAATTTGTGTTCATTTCATGAAAAGATACATGTAAAGGAAAATAAATTTATCCATCTAAAGATTACATGTATATATATGCCAAATAACTTGTATATACTATACAAGGAAATGAGCTGAAAGATAAAATCATCTCGGCTCACACAAGCCGTGAGCATAGCCAACTTTCAGAAGAATATGCAAGAGTACATGCATACATAAGAGGATGAACATGTAAATGATAAGGGTACCAGACATTGCCTGAAGTGATGAATTTTTGACCAGGGTATGAATCCAGTGTGCTCCTGTGTGATCCAGAACCTGCAAAGAAAAATGAGATGGGGGTTAGATCAAAAAGATCTAAGCAATGAATGACATCCTATTATTGATCCTCATCTACAATTATGCATGTGCATAGTAAAGCCATACACTTCTGAATGAAAACAAACCTAGTATCCCCCATAAAATATTACCCCAAACTTATTTTTTCTTACCCCCCTCCAATACCCACATAGTATCCCCCACAAACAGTTTCCTATATAAACACACACACACCCTGCCCCCCCAAAAACCCTATATGCCCTATTTAGGCAATATATTGCCCCATTTTTTTCCATTTCAAACCCGCCAATATGAACACACATGATACTATATTGCCTCTTCAACAAAGACCCTGTTACTATGTTGAACAAAGTCGACCTTGTCCAAGAAAATTAACCTAGTCCCGGAGGCTCCGAATCTTATGAAATCTACGAAGGATCTTCCATTGGTTCTGTAACTCCTAAAATCAAGATTTGAAACCCTAAAAACCTACTCTTGCACACAAGAAGAAGGGGAAAAGGTTGTGGAAGGGGCTTGCCTTGGTCAAGTCCCTGTATAGGAATCCACCTTGAAATGAAATATAAAGTGCATAATGAATTTAATGTAAACAAGATAAATGTCAGATTCACCTTTCACGAAAAAACTCTCATGGATGGATGTAGAAATCAGTCAAATCCATGAAGATGCTTGAAACATATGTTTGGAATGTGTTGTAGAATAAAGGATGTCTTAAAAACTGTATGGACCTACACTTGAAAATCCTAGATCTTGAATGAGTGTATACCTGAAATCTTGAATGGAGAAGAGGAATGAATCTTCTTGCTTGGTTGAGAATTCCTCTACTGATCCATCATGGGAGATAAATTTGCATCAATAAGAGAAGAATGCCTTTGCTTGAGTGGATCTTGAAGAAATGGAAACATTGAATTTAATGCTTGCCTTCAAATCTTGAATCCACCACTTCAATTGCACAACTTAAAATCTTGCTTGCACCTGGACTCACCAAATAGCTTGCACAAAGATTGCATATAATGTATTATAATGGATAGTAGATGTGAAAATGAGATGAGAGAGCCCCCTTTTTTAAGAAAGGGGGCTCCCCTTATTAACACCAACACACAACAAAATCGAGAATAACAATAATTTGCAAAGACAAGAAATGGGATTTCTATTAGCCACAACGAAATGAAATTACAATATTCTGAAATATAACATGCACATTCAGAACTATAACATTCATAGCCACATGGATATTTTATTACAATATTCTGCAAGCGAGAGCCACCAGATGCATAACCCAAAGCTGCCCTAGACAACCCTACGGGCCTTTAATATATAGCCAATTTTAACCGCCCAAGAAAATTCTAGAAATCCAACCCTAAAGCTTGAGGCTGACCAACCTTAAGATATTATTTTTCATTTTTATTACATTAGAATAGACCCAAACAACTTTAGAACCCAAAAAGAAATTTTGAAGGAACTTCAACTTTTTCAAGTTCAGGTAGCGTAACTTCTGAAGACCATAACTCATCACCTATTGACCCGATGGGATGCCATAACCCCATTTCAAAAATGCCACAAAGTTCTCTACAATGACTCTAAAGCCTTCAAAACTAAGTTCAAAGTTTCTGTACCCTGTTGCCAATACTAAAAATATCCAATATCTACAAAACTATACTTGATTTGGCAATGAAACTTTACTAGCAAACTGATACAATCAAAGTGAACCTCCAGGGAAGAAAATAGAACATTCTGAGCTCAAACGCAAAACTTACTAAAAATAGTAACTTTCTAGAAATAACAACTCTGCATAAAATAACCCTTATTGAAAATAAACCAAATTTTTTTTTTTGGGTGATGCAAGATTGCTCTTACACCTACAATGCTCCTGCATCACTTTTATACTCATTTTGAGATTCAATATTGCCAGGCCGACGTAAAATAAAGATCAGGAAGAAACCACATTAGGCGCGGAGCCCAATTAAACACAATTCCCTAGGAAAAGGTTGAATTAGGTCGACCTATTCTAGGACAAGACCGACTTAGTTAGACCTAGTCCCAACATTTTTAATCTCAATGACGATCCGGGTCTTGGAAAGTGTGAAAAGTTTCTGGGAGAGAAAATGAAAGATGCTGGAAATCAAGCATAAAGACATTCAGACCTTGAAATCAGTAAGGGTCTAATAGGTCTTAAAGCCACCAATAATGGGTGCTAACTTTTTCAGGATGATACTCTAGAAAACATAAAATTACTCACAGCATATAATTATCTTATTTGAATATGTTTGTGAATCATCTCTCTCCGTCTCTCTCTAATCAACCGACTAGGTCTAATATTTATCATTTCATACTTTTTTACTTGTCTCTCAACACATAGAAATCTATATTCATTCAAACTCTCTTTCTTCTCCTTAACCCACTCTAATACAAAATGACATGGACACAATTTAGGACCCATTTGGCGGTAGTCAATTATAACACGAAATACCAATTTCAAATATTAATCTACAATCAACATACAAGAATTCAAAATTTCACCTTACAAATGATGATACAAATAAAACTAATAAATTTGAAATGTTTTGTTTCTTAAAAGCATACATCTTCTACATCCATAGTATTTCTCCTTTCTTATAATAAAAAAAAAAAAAACTAGTCTAAAATCTAGATTCTAATTTAAAAAAAAACCACTCAAATCATTTTTTTTTTGACACATCTCATGTTCCCCTTGTAATCATTTTTGTCTCTCAAAAAATTCACCTTTCTTGTAATGTTCATTGTATCTTCCCCTATTTTTCTCATAATTGTAAAGTTTAACTTAATTTATTTTTTCAAAAAGGCAACAAGCCATTCCTTTATTTCCCGCACCTTTCTCCACTCTTTATAGTTTACTCTTTCTTTCACTTTTCCATCAAATATATGATATTTGTTATAGGCATTGCACTCAATTTCTTTCCTAATGTAAAAAATAAGGCAACAAGCCATTCCTTTATTTCCCACACCTTTCTCCACTCTTTATAGTTTACTCTTTCTTTCACTTTTCCATCAAATATATGATATTTGTTATAGGCATTGCACTCAATTTCTTTTCTAGTGATTAAACTAGATTTCATTTCATATTATTAAACCACTTGACAACTTAATTTCTACAACAATTATTACATAATTTTTAGAAAATAGAGACAACTGTAAAAAAAGGTATTGAAATATTTTTAAATCTATCCTTGAATTTCCGCTGAAGTTCTTTGTATTTTTATTCTAGTCTCTATGAATTCTATCCTCCTTTCTTTACTTTATAAGCTGCTCTTTAAAATTGAAAGTAATATCTCTAAAATTCTATTTCACTTCTAATACCAATTATTTAAAAGCTCAAAATAAATTGGTAGGTCCTTCTTCTATCCATGCCTCCCAACATCACATATTAGTTATTTCAAAACAATGAAGGATTCTTCTATAAACCCACCCCTTCCAAATTCATGAATTTAAAGTCGTAAGCTTTCATAAATATTGTATTATGCTATATTGAATTAGGAAACCATTTTCAAAATTAGATTTTTAGATAACTTTTTTTGAAAGTTTATAAAATGTAATGAATGATAGAAAAATAAATTCCAACCAATTGACTCCAAGAAGTAAAGAATGCTGCTACAAACCTTTCTATCAGATATCTTTAAACATAAAAAAAAAATTAATTTTTTTGTAGAACTTCTCATAGTTTTTCTTGTACTAATGAGAGAATTTTAAATCTTGTTAAGTGCTAGAAGACATATGTACATTTATTTTTATACATTTGGTGAAATATAAGTTAAAAATTAGCACTAAAAGGATTATAGTCTAGTTCTTATAAATTGTCCCAAACAATTACTTTTCCTGCCTAAAATTGCTTCTAAAATTATCATTAAGCTAAAAATGAATTTTTCCAATTCTAAACAATTGAGTGGCTTTCCTTACTTGAGAACCAAAAAAATCCCCAAAAAATTATAAATAAAAATAAATATTTGGTTGATGATGTAGCTTAGCTTGTGGACCAACACACCTCTAGATTATTTTTTCTTGTCTACTTTTCTTCAGTTTGGCACAATTTTAGTGCAATAACATCTGAAAAAAAAGATAAAATATAGATACTCAAATTTATCTTCTCCCATCATTGAGTTCTTTCTTCAGCATTCATTTGTAATTTAATTCATTATCATTTAATTAAGCATTTCTTATTGTTAATTAAATAGAGCTGATTTTATGCCTATTTAAATAAAAAGAATATCATTTTTTATCTAATACTTTTACAAATTCGTAAATATAATCTATTTTTTTAATCTCTTTTAATTAAGCAATCATTTAAAATCATTTAATTATATGATTAATTAATTAAATCATGTAATCATTTAATCATTTTATACAATTAATTAATGAATCCTAATTCATTTATCGATTTTATTGTCTAAAAAATCACTATTTAAAAAAAAATTATAAATTGGACGCTGCTATCCTCCATATAAAATCCTCCATATAAAATGCATTGTTGATCAAATTTCAAAAAACAGAAAACACAACAGATTTTTGTGAGATTTTTAACGTTTGTTCTTCATAATCTCCATATTTTGTGGTGGAAACCCACAAAAAATTTGCAAAAAAAACAGCATGTTTTCATGAATTTGAAAAAAAAAGTTTGACTTTTTTTTGTCTCTGATAAATTTTACATAAAAATTAGCTGCTACCATACAAAAATCCACTATTTCCAATACACACTCCTTAAAACTATAAACCCAATGCAAGCTCGTTAATGCAAAATCATGATCTCAAATCGAGAATCCAACAAAAGCTAAGGTTAAGCTGTCAATATTTAAAGCAACATCTTCTCCTAAATTATAGAATCATACATCTTGAGCAAATCCACAAATGTGTACAGCGAGAGGTTACTAGAGTTGACCCTCTTCGTCCGCAAAAAATTCCTTTAGGTTTTCGGTACATTTTTTGACTTTGTTTTCTGTCTCTATTCCTTATAATTTTTTTTAGGACTTTCTTTTGGACCATCTGAACTACCATAGAACTCACCGGATGCACATTCTGCCTGCATTCCGCAATTTAGATACAATGTACAATTGTTTTCTGTTCAGAGGATGCATTGTTTATTAAGAATCCAATGCAGTATGCTATCTAAAACTATTTCTTTTGTTAGAGAAGAAGGATTAGCTTTCAAGGAATCCAATGTTTGACTTGATCCCCCTGAAAGAGGGACATCTTACAGCATAGGTTTCGTATTCCATTACAGAAATCTCAATAAAAAGGTTCAAAGCCCTCTCGAGAAAATAATGGCAAATCTTCAGTGCTCACAGTTGATACTTTATCTAATATTGACAATAAATGTAAGTATTTTGACAGATGGGTTGGATCCAGAGAGTAGATTGGACCTGTTCATACTGTCAGGTCAAAGCAATATGTCAGGCAGAGGAGGAGTTGAGGATAACAAGTGGGATGGATTTGTTCCTAATCAATGCAGGCCACATCCTTCAATCCTCAGATTCACTGCAGAGGAGAAATGGGTTGAAGCTCAAGAGCCCCTGCATAAAGACATTGATACAAGTAAGCATATGCTAGTATCATTTCATCATTCATAGATCTAGTTCCAAACTATATTACCCACAAACTCATTTACATTCTAACTCAACCAGATCCTGAATGTTATCTCATACTAATTAATGGTCTCAATCTGGTCCTCTGTTTTTATATATTCTTTGTATGGAAATTGGTGATTTGATTCTCTAGCTTCTATTTTGATTGACACTGAATAGATAAGATAGCTGTAAATTAGAAAAAGTGTGTGGAGTGGGCCCTGGCATGGCTTTTGCAAATAGATTGTTGAAGCAGAATAAGGAATGTGGAGAGAGCTATCATGTTGGTTTGGTTCCATGTGCCATTGGTGGGACTGCTATCAAAGAATGGGAGAAGGGGAGCTTTCTTTACACCAACATGATTAACAGAACAAAGGCAGCTCTTGGATTCAACAATGGAAACTCTAAGGTTTTAAGGGCTCTTTTATGGTATCAGGGGGAAAGTGATGCCAACTCTGAGGAAACTGCTGATAGTTATCAGCAAAACCTTGAGAGACTTATTTATGATATCCGTTCTGATCTTTAACAACAGGTAAATTGAATGTATTGACGGTTGACCTTGCACACTTATTTTCTTGATGGTTTCATAATTTTCATTGTTTTTTGATCTGATAGGTTGCTATAATCATGGGTGACCTTCCATATAGTGAACCTGTAGAGAAGATTAGGAGAGCACAGTTGGGTGTGAGCATTCATAATGTCTACTGTGTTGATGCCAATGGCCTTGTACTTAAGGAAGACAAGCTTCACCTAACAAAAAAGTCTCAGGTGAAACTAGGAAAACTGTTGGCAGATACATATATAAAACATGGACCTACTACTCAATGTGGATCTAATGGTTAATGATAGACACTTTTCTTCTTTTTGCATGTTCAGATTTTGAACATATATTACCCTGTTATCTGAAGTGAAACAGAGATGAAGCTTGTCCTGTTCTTTATCAAAGAGAGTGCATAGGCTTTTAGTGATAATGTGCAATTCTTAATAAATGTGCAATGAAACAATGAAATTGCCAAGGAGAAATATTATTCATATTGATTGATAAGAACATTGAGCTTCTGAAGAAGCTGCCTGAGTTGAACAAAACCTAATCTATCATGATATGAATTTTCAACCAAATCCAGAAAAGGCATGATAATCCCTGGATTTCTGAACAGTGTATTGCTCCTCATAAAGACAAAAGTGTTTAGTGTCAAAAATGAATTTGACTCTTGTATTCTACTCATCTTTGAAGTTTATGATAAAACTTTTTTTTCAAAAGGTTTTATATTGAATTTGTGGGATTGTTTTAATTATCTAATAGGGGTACATGAGTTTTATATACAGAGTATTCATCCAACCAAAGTTATTCAGGACAGGATTTCAGCTTCAGTTTTTATGGTGTTAAGGTATTTATACTCAGGAAGATTAGGTTCGTTTAAAAAAATTCTATTTTACCAACTAACAAAGTGTTCTATGACTTAACATAATTGTTAACATATAATCAGATATCTTAAATTAAATTTTGATTAAAATCAAATAATAAAGAGTAGACTTCAATTAAAGAAGATATATTTAGATAAATATTGTAATAAGCCAGGGATTACGATCTAAAAACTGAGACAGTCCTTCCTAGTGACAACAACAATGCTCCGTTAGCAATTCGACACAGCTCCATTCAAAGAACAGTTTGTAAGGTAATCTGTAATTTATTGATAGTGCTGTAGAAAATAATGGATATTGTTTGGAATATTGAGAAATTACAAAGAAATCTGGCGTGAATTGGTTTCAGAATTCTGACTGAGAGGGGAAGGGCATTATTGTTAATTTTTCATAGCCCAGCTACAGATTAATTACACAACAAATTCACAAAATAGAAATTCTATCTGATTTATAACAATCAATACTCTGGGCTACTTAACAACAAATATTAACGGAAGCAAAAATGAATAACAGAAGCCAATCACCCAAAAAAAAAATAACACAGATATACCTTGGAAATCCCAGTGTGAAGAAAAAACCTGCAAATGTTGCATCTTCTATTCAGCCTAACAACAAACTTTCTTTTCAAGAATTCCAATACAAGTTTGCTACAACATTCTTACATATAAAGAGCCCAACTATTTTACTTCGCTAAGCAAAATAATCAACACTCCCTCTTAGCTAGAAAGGTGTTCTCCACAACCACCAACTTATAACTGAATAATCTAAACTTATTCTTCACCAAAGCCTTTGTTAGGATGTTTGCTATCTGTTTGTCTGTAGGAATGTTCCGGAGTTTCACCTACCACACCTTTTATTCAGCTTCGATAGAAAGGACTCATTCAAGAGATTACAAGATTGCCACAACAATTATTTCAACCTCACAATCACCTCCTTCTGTCCAAACACTCACTCTCAACTTGTACTAAAAAATGTCTTAGGAAGAATCTAAAAAATTCACATCAGAAAGTATAAACAATTCACAGCAGAAAGTATAACAATTTATCTCTACAAGAATAATTGCCTCCGCTTGCCTTGCTGGAATTTTCTTCCCCCTTCTTCCCCGGTTTCTCTTGAAAATCTCTTCCTCACAATGTACTCTTGGAAAATCTCTTTCCTCTCAATGTCTTCAGGGAATCTCTTCCCCTCAATATATCCAGGAAATCACTTCCTCTCAATATATTCTTGGAAAATCTCTTTTCACTCGATGTGCCAAGGAACTCTCTTCCTCTCAATATCTCTAGGAAATCTCTTCCTTTCGATATCCAGGGAACTCTCTTCCCCTCACTTTGGCTCTCCACTACCAATATACCACTCATGCTTACCAACTGAACTTGAGAGACAAGCAATGAGTGAAAACTCATTCTCAAACTGTGCTGCAAACTCGTCCATTTCTACAGTAGCTCAACCTGATTCTTTTGCTTTCCCTTATTGTTCTTACTCGGGCTCTGACATACATAATGACACAACTGATGGCAGCGAGAACACTTTATTTTACTCGGATCTTTCTATGTCTCACTCTTGGAAGAAGACTCTTCACTTGGCCCTTTTTTTGCCTCCTGCTTTCCTTTGCTTACAAGAGCAATATTCTCTTCATCTTCAAGCTTCTTTGTCTGATTTCCTTGCTAAGCAACTTCATGTATCTTCTCTTGGACAAAATCATCCCAAAGCCTCGCTCAATCAGGTAGCTGATCTCGGCCAACAACACAGTTGACAAACACATCCTAATCTTTTACAAAACCATTCAAGGCTATACCTACCAACTCGTCTTCAGCAATCATCTCTCCAACAACCGCTAACTCTTCCCCGACTTGAGTCAACCTGGACAAGTAAGATGTCACTCGCTCTCCCTCAGACATCTTGGTATTATGCAATTTGTCCTTGAGCATCATCGTACGACTCTAATAATCACTCTAATATAGTTTTGTGAGTGCATCCCATATCTCCTTGGTAGTGTATTTTCCTGACAGATGGGGAATTAAATGATCTCTTACCCCATCAAGAATAATCCTCTGTACCTTGGCCTCTTTGACTTCATGTGAATCCAAAGCAACATGATCATTCACAAGTGGTGTCATTACTGTGCTAGCATAGATCCACTACCTATTCTCCTTGAGAACATATGCAATTTGAACATTCCACTGTAAGAAGTTAGATGCTCCCTTAAGCCTGTCCTCATATCGAATAGTGGTTTCCATAGCCATAAAAGAAACTAGAGACAATTTTTTTTTTTGAAATCCGTGTCACAAATCTTGGCTTTGTATTCAGAGTTTATATCTCTGATACCATGTTAATTTCTCATAACCCTGCTACAGATTAATTTCACAATAAATTCATAGAATATAAATTCTATCTGATTTATATCAATCAATACTCTAGGCTACTTAACAACAAATAATAGCGGAAGCAAAAATGAATAATAGAAGTCGATCACAAAAAAATAATAATAACACAAATATACCTAGGAAACCCCAATGTGAGAAAAAACTTGCAAATGTTGGATCTTCTATTCAGCCTAACAACAAACTTTCTCTTCAAGAATTACAATACAACTTTGTTACAACAATCTTACATATATAGAGCCCAACTACTTTACTTAGCTTGCAAGAAAATAAATTTTCCTTGCTTTCCTTGGCTTTAAATCATATATAAAAACACTCTTGATTTTATGCAACTTCACAAACTTAGAAATATTCTTTTAAAGAATAAAAAAAATAAAGTTGTTGCTAAATATCCAACTCTAGTTGCTTTAAAAAAAACTACTCCACCTTCCAAGCTAAATCAAAAAATCAACAATTAATAGCGTTATATTTTATTTGCATATTTTAAGATTTTAAATTAGTGTTATAGTTTATTTGGTATATTTTAAGATTTTAAATTGTCTATTTTAAGATTCTGAATGGTACATCATATTTGTACTATTCCTTTTTAATGTCTTTATATGTGACTTAACTATAGGTTGTCAATATGAACCCTTTGTGATTCATTATTATTTATTATTTATTATGTACACAAGGGCCAGAAAATGATCATATCTATAAAAAGTTCCAATAATTGTGCACTATAACTACTTCCTCTAAGAATTAATATGTTTTTGTCTAATAAATATTTTTACCAATACTTGCCTACAAATGTTCCACCAGTTATCCACTATAAATACTTCTAAAGCTGGACAATTTCTTCAATTGATTTCATAAATTTTAATTATTGAAATACAAGTAAATAACTATTATTACATGTGAAATTTATCAATAGACATTTAAATATGTTTTTAAATTCTTTAAAATTAATAATTAAAAGATTTATTAGCCAAGAAATAAATAGTCATTACGATAACTAGACCACATCCCTTATGACCTTTTCAATAAATAAAATACATAGAACCAACAAAATTTTACAAAGAAATAGAATGGTTTTTTCAATAAATAAAATATATACAACCAACAAAATTTATAAAGACCTCATTAGGGATTCTTCTAAAAGAGAAAGGTTACTTTTTACATAAGTAGTTTGACAGTTACACATCCTTCACAACACAACATTACGATTTATGCAATCTGTTGACAAAACTTTGTGACGACCTTGTCAACGGTAGATGAGTTGTCACCAGATACCGGAGTATCGGCCAACTTCGCCTGAAGAGGATTTCTGGAGAGCTAACTCTCCTGGCCTCCAAGCACCTGGTTATCGGGTCACGATAGTGCGGGCTTAGCTTTGTTGGACAAATGAGTGTTTGTTTTGAGGGGATAGCTGGTTTTGACTCGTAGACCTCTGAAGCTTTGGGTATAATGGGCTCCTTGCAAGTGTAGTTAGTATTCGATAAAGAAATAGTAGAAGATGAGACAGGGTTAGTGCAGATTTCTAACTATATCCATGACATATGTTCTCATATCATCAACTAAGTTCCAGATAAAATAAACAACAGATACAAGATATACATGCAATCCTCAATCAGAAATATATCAGTAGCAAAACAAAGTATTTCATTGAATCACTACGAAACTGGAACAAAGGACATAAGAAAAAACATACAACATGAGAAGTGTTTTGCTAACTCCAGGATCAGAAACAACACAGAGCTTAGAGCTGAATGGTGTTCCTCATTCTTTCATTAACTTGAAATCCAGCTTCACTTGTAGTTACACTAATGGCTCCAAGGGAGCATTGATCTACTCTAAACTTTTGAGAAAACAAAATTGCTAAAAAGACTGAAAGCTTGCATTACTAGTGGACAACTAAATCATCAATTTGCCAACCCTTCGAACAACGTCGGGCCATGTATTTATAAAAAAATCTAACTACCTAAAGAACTTGTGCCAGCTATTAACATTATATTACATTATTTACAACCAGTACTACCTGCGATGTCAGAATTTCCAAATATAATACAATCATTCGAGAAGAGAAGAAAGGAAAGAAAGGAAAGAGCCCTGGGAGAACCGCGATTGGAAAGAGTGTCATTGTACTGCAGATGTGATGGATCTTCCTTAGGTGACCTAGGCCATATGCCCTCTTTAATGTTCTTCTGTACCTTGGTGACTTGGGCGAGTGGAGGTACGCCAGAGAGTAAATGCTAGAACGACGCCTCGGGGCTCGGGAGACATCTGTAGTGAACCAATGGGCTAACAATGATTAGTCACTCCAAGAAGGACAACTAGGGAATTGGTAGCATGCTATGGATAGTGATTGGTTGGCTTGAGGGAGCTATCAACACTAATCAATATAAAGAATACAAATTTGGGACCCAAGAATTGGGGTCCGAGAGCTTACGCTCAAAGAATAAAGAATTAGAACTGCTGGGAACCTTTTTTTTTAAGGATCCCCGGAGTCTGCAGTATCTTACTGGCCTTTGAACTTTTCATATGCCTCCATAATCTAGAGAATGCCATATTCTTCTATGTCCTTCAAACAACCACGATGATCCACGAATCCTTGGAAATGGAGGCCGACACTATCGACCTTATCTTTCAAATCCGCAGCCACCTTGGCTGCATCATGGGATTTGAGTAACACTTGGGAGAGTACCACCATGGTGGCACAATCAATATTTCCCCTAGATTAGAATTCAGCCTCGATTACTTCGTCAAACTTACCAATTACGGAATCAATGAGAGTGTAAGTCCTAGGGCTGAGAGGATCAACCGATGTAATCTCCTAGATGAGGGAAACATATTGACCCAAAGGAGTTTGGATCACCTACAATTGTTCCTCCAAGACTCGTACTAGTTGCTTGCAAGTTTTGACTTTGAATGCAAGTCTAGAGTATTGAGTCTGGAGGAATCCATATGATTCATCCCCTAAAATGCCGGTATTTATTAGCTCATCTTCCCTGAGATCTAGAATCTCTGATGAGGTATCTCTCCACTCTTCATACTTCTAGATCTCTCCCTGCCATTGGGGAAGGGTGGCCTCTATCTTTTTTGCTAGATCATTCACCCAAAAAAAGTCTGGGAGAGAATCGGACATGAAACTTCTTATCGCCCCCACCTGATGACTGATCCACTCATCCATCGCTAACGCCTTCTTTCTCATGATCTTCAGAGCATCAACACCACTTTGTGGTAGGAGTGTTCTCGAAACTAAGGGTCTGGATGTTTCGGAGGTGAGGGGCGCACTAGTTATGCCAGGAGTCCCGAAAGGTTGGCATTGGCTTCTTTTAAAGCCTGGATCTTATGAGACTGCTTCTCAAATCAGGCCTGAATAGCCTAACCTACCTCACTTAGGAGGTCCAATTCCCCCTGATGAGTTCTTTTGCCTAGAGAAACCTCTGTGATCGCATATTCTTTGGCAGCTACCTCAAAATCCTCTTTTCCTGCAGGAGGGGCGGTGACTGTTGCCACAACGTTGCCGTCTAGGGCCCTTATAGTGTTGTGAAGGGTACAAGCCTTCTTAGGCTTCTTAGGAATTATGCTTTCAGAAAAAATCTCGGCAAGTGATAGTGGGGCCGTGATAGTAGTCAAGGCTTTCCTTTTCTAGGCATCCACTAACCACTACGGCGGGGCATCTGGCCCGTCTATCATCATCATCCGCAAGCCTGAAGTGTCTCCAGGATTTAATTCAAGTCCACCCTCTGGTGTATTATTCATTGTATAGGTGGGCTCCTCTTTGTGTTCTTTACCTCCCTCCCCATCACCTTCGAGGATGACCTCCTTTGGTGGACTAGGTGGAGGGGGAGGGAGAGGCATTTCATTGAGATCTACCTACTAAAAAAAGGCCACAACTCTGTCAGCTGCCACGTCTGGTGGTGCGAGAAAGCCCCGATTACTAGTTAAGTGCAAGGGGGGAACATTAGAGGTTATGGTTGTTCTTGAAGGTCCGGTTTCCTCTTCAGCCAATACTCGTTCTATAACCGGTTCATTCCTTTGTTCTTGTAATGCTTCCTTTTTGGCTTCATCAAGCTAGGGCTCACCTTCTTCTTGAGCCGCCACATCTTCCAGCCCTGTTGACTTAAGTATGGGGACTTCAACTTCCTGTCAATCTATTTCTTCTATGGCGCAGTCAACCATACCCTGTAATTCTCCGAGATCGCCCATCGGGAAGAAATTTTTGATGTTGATTTGTGCTATCTTCGAGGGACTCGCTGGATGATCGTCTTTTTTGGAGGAGGAGGAAAGAACCTCAACCTCTGGTACATCTTCGGGCTCTGGGCCCAGATTCTTGCTCTATGGGGACCGACTTGCCTTTTGTTTCCTTGTCCTTTTAAGTGGCACTTCGGGCTCTACGGCTACCACTACTCCAACGATTTATGATGGGGGAATGGAGCCTATCGGGGTAGCTCCAAGACCAAAAGTCACTACGACATTTGTTGCATCTGTGTGCTATAATTGTGTTACACTTCTATGAATCCTTACATTCAAGAACACTCAAGAATGAGGTCTCAAAAATCGATCCATAGCTCCCCAGGCATGGAGTGCAAGGGTTTTTAGAATGCTCTTAGCTAGAGCTATTAAGCCTATAACCTTGCTAGTAAACCATGCAATGGGAGATTCAATGAAGACAAGGGCAAGAATGTCAATATCCCCAAGAATCAAGAATGAAATGCAATGCAAGCTAGATTAAGATGAATATGCAAGCTAAGCTATGAAAATAAAAGAACAAGTATTACAAAGCCTCCTAGTTAAGCTAGATGAATTAATCTAAAACATAAAGGAAATCTAAGCTAAGAATGCCATGATAATGCAAGAAATGAAACTATGATAACATGTAGATG
>MU224574.1:2684315-2706290 GCA_018584345.1 Thuja plicata
GCAAACAATTTAGCTAAAATCCTATGGTCATGAGCATAATCACTACAAAGGATTTGAAATGTTTTAACATGAGTAATAGGATCACCTTTACCATTGTAATTCTCAAGATGAGGCATATCGGCTTGCTTAGGGACAGTAGCACGAATGATGTCTAGGGATAAATGACTACCCATATCACATGTAGGAATGCTAAATTTAGATTGAGTTAAAGATGCAAGTTGTTGTTGTAAAGATGACATAGTTTGAGCCAAACTAATAATTATAGAATCATTAGAAGAAACAGGTGGCATAGCAATATTAGGAACACTAGGAAAAGTGTAAGAAGCAGCGGGAATAGAAGACACAACTGGTGGAACATTAGGAACCACAGTTGGAAGAGGATTAGTATAAGTAAAAGGCACACTATGATATGAAGGTTGTGAGGTAGGTAAAGATACCGGTAGAGCACTCACAGGAATATGTGTGCTTGGGAGAGAAGTTGTTATCAAAGGAGGAGTATAAGTAGGAATACTAGGTAGAGGAATTGAAGAAGGTCCTACACTAGTGACAATAGGTGTGACCCCTAACTCTTGAGCTTCTTGAGCTAAAGGTTTAACATTCAAATTCACAAGATGAGCAATACTATGCAAGAAATTAATACCTTGATCATTATCATGGAGAAATTTCTTAAGAGCCTCTATAGCTTGGATAGAATCTTGATTAAATGGTTTTCTTGGATAAGCCAATTTCACATTTTGTCAAGTTCGGTTGAAAGGTTTTGCACTTGTTCAGGATGAACCCTTAAAGCATCATCTTCATCATGAGATGAGTGAGAAGAGTTATGCTCCATGGAAGGATTGGAATCATGAGTTATCAATTTGTCATCCGGGATCCTAAGGAAAGGAGAGGAAGACTCAGGATCAAAGGAACCCATAAGTCTACGACTTCTTCTAACCGGGATACTATAAGTAGGACTAGATTTGGTAAAGCTCATACACCAATACAATGAAAATGAACTAACACAAAATTTTGATCTATTGAACTTAAATTCAATTTGAGAAAGAAAATGCAAGATCTAGCATAAACAATGTAAATCTAACACCCAAAAGAAAGAGTTGTCTATCGTGGGTTCACCAAAAATGTAAGGTAAGGAAATATCTTATCTTACGAAAATGTAAAAGGAGGATTGAAATAGAGATATGTTTATTAAAAATGAATGATATATTAAGAAAGAATGGTTGGGTTGATTATTGATTATCTTGAAATGTAATGTTTGAAATAGGAAATGTGTTGATGTATAAATTGTTCTTTGAGTTGCCTAGATTGTATTGAATTCCTTAACTTGAATTGAATTGTATTGATTGTGTATTGCAATTGTGATTAGGGAGAAGATAAGATGTTCCTCTTTTATTCCCAAATGCACAAATGAGAGATCCAAGTTGATCAACCCCAAAGAAGAGCTAATGCACAAATGAATCAACTATTTGGAAAGGAGAATAACAAAGGAGATACCTTGAATTCTGTTAATTATATGTATAGAAATGATATATGACAGTAATTGAAGAAATAGGAGAAATACACTAACCTTGAAATATTGCAGATCAAAGAATGTTGTTTTCTAAGGTATGTAGACTGCTTCTGGAAAAACTAACAGTTGATCCTGAACCGGAAAGAAGAGACGAACAAAAACTAGAAATCTTTTTCCGTTCTGATGTCGTCTTATGAAAAAGGTTGACCTTGACCCACAAATGTCAACCCTGACCCAATAATGTTGACCCTGACCTGCACAGGTCTGACAAAAAAATTTGTTCACGCCGTCCAAAAGAAAGCTGAAAAGGGTATCCAGATCTAGTCTCAAATCAACTGTTCTGTACCTGTACCTGCAAGAAAAAGGGGATTGTTTGTTGTGGGGGAGGGGCTTGCCTTGGTCAAACCCTAGTTTTGGAATTAACCTCAAATATATGTAATTGAAATTGCAGAAATGGACAAAGTAAATGCGTAAATTCACCTTGCTTGAAAAAGTCCTTGTGGCAGATTCGAATCCTTGAATCCAAAAGTATGCTTCAAAATGTGGAATGTAGAAAGGTAAGATGTCTTTAATATCTTTCTTGTAGATCCCCAACACCAAGTCTTGAATGGGTTCTTGAATTTGGAATAGGCTTGGAAGAAAGTGGATGGAGAGATCACCAAAAGGGCACTATGTAGCTTCAATCCTTCAATGGCCTCCAATGGATCTCCTTCATGAAAATGGATACTTGAATGGATGAATGCTTGCTTGAAATATTTCTTGATTGCTTTCTTGATGATGTTTCTCAATTTCTCAAGGATGCATAGGCTTCAATAGAGAACTTAGTATCACTTAGAAGACTTATAGAAAATGAGAGAGAAAGCTTCCCTTTTATATGAAATTAGGGCACAATCTTCTAAGGAGGCCTACATAGGAGGATTAAATTCCCATTAAAGCCTTTACCCCTAGGAGAGGACCTATATTAAATATAATTTAGGAATCAACACTTCAGAACCTAAAACAACCGACCTGGAAGCGGGAAATACTTTTGTAAAGGCCGACCTCCAAAAACTGTGAGACCTCAGGATCTAAACCTTGGGTCAAGGTCAAGGTAGACCTTGACCTAGGTTAGGGTTGAGGTCAACCTTGACCTAGGTCAGGGTTGAGTTTGACATAGACCTAAAAGGTCGACCCTGACCCTGAAGCCTAGAATCACTAGTCTGCAGTTCAGAATGCATAAATTGGGCTAAACAGGAGGGGAAAGAGGGACATAATAGAGGAGAAGCCATGTCAAGATCAGGAACCCATTCAAGGTTCTTGTCATGACCCAAAACCACTTATTCAGAAGGCTAAACATGTCTACAATAGAAGTGCTTCCTTTTTCCGACTATACAGTAATAAACATTATGATGACTCTTCATTTCCAAGGTGTTCTGGTGACCCTTTGGATCCATCATATTTGTATAAAATCCAATTTCAAATAGAATGGATTACTTTTTGTCTTGCAATTCTAATTTTAGTCTTCTAGTTTTTATATCAAGAACTTGACAATACCGCAGGTATGACACCAAGTATTGTAATCTGATTCATAAATCAGATTACACCAAGAAGTGAAACCATCATTGCACTTCCCCAGAGGAGATAGGCCCAGAAATGCCCCGAAGACCTTTAAAATTATGCAGTTTACTGAGACATAGAAAATACTAAAACATTAGATTTCAGTATTTCCAAATTCCATCCTGATCAGTCCTTCTTGATATCTATTTTGCACTTATCCTTCAATTCTCCACCAACATGATCTTTTTTTAAAAGATCTAAAAATACAATTTGATCTCCATGGCCACTTGACTGAAATCATCAATGCAAAAGTGATAGGAAGCGGACCATGGTTTCAAAGAGTATACAATATTAAATAGAAAAACCTAAAACTATCACACGACATTAATAGTCAACATAAAACATCCCCTCAGCACCATAAACCTTCAATGAATCAACCTAGAAGTTTAGATTGATTCACCAAATGCCTCTATAGCTTGGAAAACATCGCCACCGCTTGAAACTCTGAGAGACAAATTTAAATATTCAAATATTCCAGCCCTAATGGCTATAGGTGGTGTGGAAATCCCTGTCAATGGTCGAGATTAAGCCTTTGCATATCTTTAAAACATGACCGCTGCTCTTCTTAAGTTACCCAAGCTCACAATCAGATCGAGCACGTGACAGCAAGGCACAATGCCTTAATGAGTAGATCTCGTGTGACTTCCTTTTGAGCCTTTACGCCAGCCACTGGATCAAAAATGAATTGATCGATCTTTACCTCTTACTAACTTCAGCCTGTAACTCATCTTTAACCAACCCTTAACCCTAGGTGACTGAAATCCTTTGTATCTCTAAGTCGCTAGATCTTTGCCCTAACTCTGGTTCTATTTCAAGATTTCACAACAATCACAAGATCTTCGTTGTATTGACAACCTTCGCTTAATCTTGAGAGATATATGTACTTGACCTTTTTTTGTGAGATTAAACATGAACCACACGATCAATGCTGCATCTACAATTTTGATTTGATCCTAGCAACCCATGCTCAACTTGATCTTGACTCAGGTGCATCTAGAGATTGCATGACTAAAGAGATCGCCAATTTGTGAGAACATTTCTTAAACTCAAGTTACATTCAGAGATTTAGCACAGGCCCTCTGATCTATCTCATCATCAATGGTTCTGATTTAAACTAGTCTAGTCAGCATTAACTTTACCTAAGTCAAGCATCAATCTGGAGATCACGCGACTGTAGAAAATTCTAAGTCACAAGAACATTTCTTAACCTTTTAGTTTATTCCATGACTTGGCACAGACTATACGATTCATCTGTCCTTGGAAACACGTGGCAACATCAAATTGAATCTCAGGAAACCTGACTCATCCTGAACCATAATCAACCATAGCTCTGGTCCATTACGAGATCACGCGATTGAAGAAATCGCCAAGTCATGGAATAATTATTTAACCCTTAAGTTTACTTAGAGATTATGCCTAGGCCACATGATCAAAACAAGATCTATTATCAATGCTTAATCTCTAGACATTTCATAAAACCATCAATTTATCACAAGATTAAGCTCCAACCACTCATCTTGATCCTGATCAACGATCCTCGCCAAGTCGTGCAATCTTTCTGTACTTGATCAATTCTTTAGGAGATTACACACCAGTCACATGATCAAAACATCATCAATGATCTAGGCTTATTCTTGAGATATTTAATCTAACCTTAGGTGTATCACGAGATTCAATGACCAAAGGAAAACTGCAAACCCTGCCTTGACCTCGGGTCAATTTAGAGATTGCGTGAATAACTGAGTCACGAAAAAGAAACTCCTGACTCATGGTTTAATCAGAGATTCCACGCAAGTCGCACGATCAGAACAAGGATAGAATAAGATTTATGACATGCGTTAAGTCACTGAATAAATTTGTACTTGCTCATTTCCTTGCAAGATTACACGCCAGCCACATGATCAAGACCAAGACAGAGCAAGATCTACGGTGCGCATAAAATCTCTAAATGTTCCATGACTTTGACTTTTATCCTGAGATTGCATGCTAGCCGTGAGATGAAAACTTAAAGAGAACTTGATCGACGACCTACACGTAATCGCTAAATGAAAAAGAATATTTGGTCGGGGTTATGAGATTACGCAACTAAGGCATGAAAAAGAAGACATGGGATTTTCTTTGACTTAAGTGGCTTGAAAAGTAACTCAAAATTATAAAATGTCATGAAGGAATTAGGGCTTTTTGTTCAACAGTTAGAAAATTTGAAATTAGGGCTTGGGGACAAAGAAAGAAATAGGAGAGTTTTCATGACTTAGGCAGATTTCTTGCAGGATTTTTATAGTGCTAACAGGATCTACACTTGAAAATCCTAGATCTTGAATGAGTGTCTACTGGAAATCTTGAATGGAGAAGTGGAATGGATCTTCTTGCTTGTTTGGGAATTCCTCTACTTGGCCATCATGGGAGAGAAATTTGCATCAATGAGAGAAGAATGCCTTTGCTTGAATGGATCTTGAAGAAATGGATACATTGAATTTGATGCTTGACTTCAAATCTTGAATCCACCACTTCAGTTGCATAACTTAAAATCTTGCTTGCACCTGAAATCACCAAATAGCTTGCATAATAATGTATTATAACGGATAGTAGATGTCAAAATGAGAAGAGAGAGGCCCCTTTTTATGAAGGGGACTCCCCTTATTAACACCAACACACAACAAAATTGAGAATAACAACGATTTGCAAAGACAGGAAATGGGCTTTCTATTATCCACAATGAAATGAAATTACAATATTCTGAAATATAACATGCACATTCAAAAATCTAACATTCATAGACACATGGGTATTTTATTACAATATTCTACAAGCGAGAGCCACTAGATACATAACCCAGAATTGCCCTAGACAACCCTATGGGCCTTCAATATATAACCCATTTTAACCGCCCAAGAAGATTCTAGAAATCAAACCCTAAAGTTTGAGGCCGACCAAACCTAAGATATTATTATTCATTTTTATTACATTAGAATAGGCCTAAACAACTTCGGAAGCCAAAAATAAATTTTGAAGGAACTTTAACTTTTTCAAGTTCAGGTAGCGCAACTTCCAGAGACCATAACTCATCACCCATTGATTCGATGGGCCGTTGTAACCCCATTTTGGAAATGCCACAAAGTTCTCTACAATTCCCAACTAGTGCAAGCTCTAGTCAACCAAGGTTTTGACCCCATTCGGAGCCTCTAAAGCCTTCAAAACTGAGTTTGAAGTTTCTGTACCCTGCTTCCAATACCAAAAATATCCAATATCTACTGAACTAGACTTGATCTGGCAATGGAACTTTACTGGCAAGCTGACATAATCAAAGTGAACCTCCAGGGAAGAAAACAGAACATTGTGAGCTCAAACGAAAAACTTACTAAAAATAGTAACTTGCCAGAAATAACAACTCTACACAAAATAGCCCTTATTGAAAAGAAACCAAATTTTTTTTTTGGGTGATGCAAGATTGCTCTTACACTGCATCACTTTTATACTCATTTTGAGATTCAATATTGCCAAGTAGATGAAAAAAAAGATAAGGAAGAAACTGCATTAGGTGTGGAGCCCAATTAAACATAATTCCCTAGGACAAGGTTGAATTGGGCGGACCTATTCTAGGACAAGACTAACTTAGTTAGACCTAGTCCCAACATTGTTAATCTCAAAGACGATCTGGGTCTTGGAAAGTGTGAAAAGTTTATGGGAGAGAAAATGAAAGATGCTGGAAATCAAGCATAAAGACATTCAAACCTTGAAATTAGTAAAATAGGGTCTAAAAGGTCTTAAAGCCACCAATAATGGGTGCTAACTTTTCAGGACGATACTCTAGAAAATACAAAATTACTCACAGTATATAATTATCTTATTTGAATATGTTTATGAATCATCTCTCTCTCTGTCTCTCTCTAATCAATCGACTAGGTTTAGTATTTATCATTTCATACTTCTTTACCTTCCTCTCAACACATAGAAATCTATATTCCTTCAAACTATCTTTCTTCTCCTTAACCCACTATGTTTCTTCTCCTTAACCCACTCTAATACCAAAGGACATGGACAAAATTTAGGACCCATTGGGGGGGGTAGTCAATTATCACACCAAATACCAATTTCAAATATTAATCTACAGTCAACATACAAGAATTCAAAATTTCACCTTACAAATGATGATACAAATAAAACTAATGAATTTAAAATGTTTTGTTTCTAAAAAGCATATATCATCTACATCCATAGTATTTCTCCTTTGTTCTTATAATCTGAAAAATGAATAATTAGTCTAGAATCTGAAATCTAATTTAAAAAAAACACACCACTCAATTTTTTTTTTTTTGACACATCTCATGTTCCCCTTATAATCATTTTTGTCTCTCAAACAACTCACCTTTCTTGTAATGTTCATTGTACCTTCCCCTATTTTTCTCATAATTGTTAAGTTTAACTTAATTTATTTTTTCAAAAAGGCAACAAGCTATTCCTTTATTTCCCACACCTTTCTCCACTCTTTATAGCTTTCTCTTTCTTTCACTTCTCCATCAAATGTATCATTTTTTTTATAGGCATTGCACTCAATTTCTTTCCTAGTGATTAAACTGGATTTCATTTCATAGTATTAAACCACTTACAACTTAATTTCTACAACAATTATTATATAATTTTTAGAAAATAGATACAACCTTAAAAAAAGGTATTGAAATATTTTTAAATCTATCCTTTAATTTACTTGTATTTTTATTCTAGTCTCTATGAATTCTATCCTCCTTTCTTTACTTTATAAGCCGCTCTTTCAAATTGAAATTAATATCTCTAAAATTCCATTTCATTTCTAATACCAATCATTTAAAAGCTCAAAATAAATTGGTAGGTCCTTCTTCTATCCATGCCTCCCAACATCACATATTAGTTATTTCAAAACAATGGACGATTCTTCTATAAACCCACACCTTCCAAGTTCATGAATCAAAAGTCATAAGCTTTCATATATATTGTATTATGTTATATTACATTGAATTAGGAAACCATTTTCAAAATTAGATTTTTAGATAACTTTTTTTGAAAGCTTATAAAATGTAATGAATGATACAAAAATAAATTCTAACCAAAAGATTCCAAGAAGTAAAGAATGCTGCTATAAACATTTCTATCATATATCTTTAAACATAAAAAATAAAATTTGTTGTAGTTTCTCATTGTTTTTCTAGTACTAATGAGAGAATTTTAAATCTTGTTAAATGCTAAAAGACATAAGTACATTTATTTTTATACATTTGGTGAAATATAAGTTAAAAATTAGCACTAAAAGGATTTTAGTTTAGTTCTTGTAGATTCTCCCAAATAATTACTTTTTCTTCCTAAAATTGCTTCTAAAATTATTATTGATCTAAAAATGATTTTTTCCAATTCTAAGCAATTGAGTAGCTTTCCTTACTTGAGGACCACAAAAAATCTCCAAAAAATTATAAATTAAAAAAAATATTTGGTTGATGATGTAACTTAGCTTGTGGACCAACACACCTCTAGATTATTTTCTCTTGTCTACTTTTCTTTAGTTTGGCACAATTTTAGTGGATTAACATAAATCAGTAATTAAAAAAAAATTATAAATGCATAAATGCTTACCACCTCTTAACATCCACTCCTTAATCAATCTGAATTAACACATCATCCAAAATCAAATCTAAACCATTCATTTATCTCATTTAAAAGCTATAAACTCAATACAAAATGGATGTGGCTATACTCCATGTAAAATGCACTATTGATCAAATCTCAAAAAAATAGAAAACACAACGAAATTTTGTAAAATTTTTAACATTTGTTCACCTGATCTGTATATTTTGTAGTGAAAAACTTAAAAAAAAAATTAAAAAAAAAAAAAGCATGTTTTTAAGAATCTGAAAAAAAAAGTTTGACTCTTTTTTGTCTTTGATACATTTTACATAAAGATTAGCAGCTACCATACAAAATCCACTATTTTTAGTATACACTCCTTAAAAGTTAAAACTAAAAACTCGAAAATTCCATTTCACTTCTAATACCAATCATTTCAAAGCTCAAAATAAATTGATAGTCCTTCTATCCATGCCTCCCAACATCACATATTAGAAATTTCAAAACAATGGCCGATTCTTCTATAAACCCACACCTTCCAAATTTATGAATTAAAAGTCACAATCTTTCATAAGTATTATATAATGTTATATTACATTGAATTAGGAAACCATTTTCAAAATTGGATTTTTAGAATTTTAAATTCCGTTAAATGCTAAAAGACATAAGTACATTTATTTTTATACATTTGGTGAAATATAAGTTAAAAATGAGCACTAAAAAGATTATTGAGCTAAAAATGATTTTTTCCAATTCTAAGCAATTGAATGATTTCCTTTTGAGGAATATCTAAAACCACAAAAAATCACCAAAAAATTATAAAAATAAATAAATTTGGTTGATGATGTAGCTTAGCTTGTGGACCAACACACCTCTAGATTTTTTTCTTGTCTACTTTTCTTTAGTTTGGCACAATTTTAGTGGAATAACATCTCAGAAAAAGATAAAATATAGATACTCAAATTTATCTTCTCCCGTCATTTAGTTCTTTCTTCAACATTCATTTGTAATTTAATTCATTATCATTTAATTAAGCATTTCTTATTTTTAATTACCTGATTTTATGCCTATTTAAATAAAAAGAATATCAATTTTTATCTAATACTCTTACACATTCATAAATTTAATCTATTTTTTTTCTCTTTTAATTAAGTAATCAATTAAAATCTTTTAATTATATGATTAATTAATTAAATCATGTAATCATTTAACCATTTTATAAAATTAATTAATGAATCCTAATTCATTTATCCATTTTATTGTCTAAAATATCACTAATTAAAAAAAAATTATAAATTCATAAATGCTTACCTCTCAACATCCACTCTTTAATCAGTCTGAATTAACACATCATCCAAAATCAAATCTAAACCGTTCATTTATCTCCTTGGAAAACTATAAACTCAACCAAATGGAAGCGGCTATCCTCCATGTAAAATGTAGTCTTGATGAAAAACCACAAAAAAATTGCAAAAATAAAAACTGATAAAAAAGGTTTTTTTTTTTTTTTATTTGACCTTTTTTTTTTTTATTTGACTTTTTTTTTTTTTTAATTTAACTTTTTTTTTTGTGGTCTTAGACACATTTTACATGAAAATTAACTGCTATACAAAATACACTATTTTCAGTACACACTCCTTAAAACTATAAACCCAATACAAAATCCATTAGTTTCAACTTTCAATGCATGCTCGTTAATGCAAAATCATGATCGAGAATCGAGAATCCAACAAAAAGTAAGGTTATGCTGTCAATATTTAAAGCAACCACATGAACCATACATCTTGAGCAAATCCACACAACGAGAGGTTACTAGAGTTGACTCTCTTCGTCCGCAAAAGATTCCTTTAGGTTTTCGGTATATTTATTTACTTGTTTTATTTGTCTCTAATCCTTAATTTTTTTTTTCGGACTCTCTTTTGGACCATCTAATCTACCATAGAACTCACCAAATGCACATTCTTCATGCATTCCGCAATTTAGATACAATATACAATTGTTTTATGTTCAGAGGATGAATTGTTTATTAAGAATCCAATGCAGTATGCTATCTAAAACTGTTTCCTTTATTAGAGAAGCAGGATTAGCTTTCAAGGAATCCAATGTTTGACTTGATCCCCCTGAAAGAGGGACATCTTACAGCATAGGTTTCGTATTCCATTACATAAATCTCAATAAAAAGGTTCAAAGCCCTCTCGAGAAAATAATGGGAAATCTTCAGTGCTCACACTTGATACTTTATCTAATATTGACAATAAATGTCAGGTATTTTCACATATGGGTTGGATCCAGAGAGTAGATTGGATCTGTTCATACTGTCAGGTCAAAGCAATATGTCAGGTAGAGGAGGAGTTGAGGATAACAAGTGGGATGGATTTGTTCCTCATCAATGCAGATCACATCCTTCAATCCTCAGATTCACTACAGAGGAGAAATGGGTTGAAGCTCAAGAGCCCCTGCATAAAGACATTGATACAAGTAAGCATATGCTAGTACCATTTCATCATTCATAGATTTAGATCCATACAATATAACCCACAAACTCATTTACATTCTAACTCAACCAGATCCTGAATGCTATCTCATACTAGTTAATGGTCTCAATCTGGTCCTCTGTTTTTAATATTCTTTATAAGGAGATTGATGATTTGATTCTCTAGCTTCTATTTTGATTTACACTGAATAGATAAGCTAGCTGTAAATTAGAAAAAGTGTGTGGAGTGGGCCCTGCCATGGCTTTTGCAAATAGATTGTTGAAGCAGAATAAGGAATGTGGAGAGAGCTATCATGTTGGTTTGGTTCCATGTGCCATTGGTGGGACTGCTATCAAAGAATGGGAGAAGGGGAGCTTTCTTTACACCAACATGATTAACAGAACAAAGGCAGCTCTTGGATTCAACAATGGAAACTCTAAGGTTTTAAGGGCTCTTTTATGGTATCAGGGGGAAAGTGATGCCAACTCTGAGGAAACTGCTGATAGTTATCAGCAAAACCTTGAGAGACTTATTTATGATATCCGTTCTGATCTTTAACAACAGGTAAATTGAATGTATTGACGGTTGACCTTGCACACTTATTTTCTTGATGGTTTCATAATTTTCATTGTTTTTTGATCTGATAGGTTGCTATAATCATGGGTGACCTTCCATATAGTGAACCTGTAGAGAAGATTAGGAGAGCACAGTTGGGTGTGAGCATTCATAATGTCTACTGTGTTGATGCCAATGGCCTTGTACTTAAGGAAGACAAGCTTCACCTAACAAAAAAGTCTCAGGTGAAACTAGGAAAACTGTTGGCAGATACATATATAAAACATGGACCTACTACTCAATGTGGATCTAATGGTTAATGATAGACACTTTTCTTCTTTTTGCATGTTCAGATTTTGAACATATATTACCCTGTTATCTGAAGTGAAACAGAGATGAAGCTTGTCCTGTTCTTTATCAAAGAGAGTGCATAGGCTTTTAGTGATAATGTGCAATTCTTAATAAATGTGCAATGAAACAATGAAATTGCCAAGGAGAAATATTATTCATATTGATTGATAAGAACATTGAGCTTCTGAAGAAGCTGCCTGAGTTGAACAAAACCTAATCTATCATGATATGAATTTTCAACCAAATCCAGAAAAGGCATGATAATCCCTGGATTTCTGAACAGTGTATTGCTCCTCATATAGACAAAAGTGTTTAGTGTCAAAAATGAATTTGACTCTTGTATTCTACTCATCTTTGAAGTTTATGATAAAACCTTTTTTTCAAAAGGTTTTATATTGAATTTGTGGGATTGTTTTAATTATCTAATAGGGGTACATGAGTTTTATATACAGAGTATTCATCCAACTAAAATTATTCAGGACAGGATTTCCGCTTCAGTTTTTATGGTGTTAGTGTATTTATACTCATGAAGATTAGATTCGTTTAGAAAAATTCTATTTTACCAACTAACAAAGTGTTCTATGACTTCAACAGAATTGTTAACATATAATCAGATATCTTAAATTAAATTTTGATTAAAATCAACTAATAAAGAGTAGACTTCAATTAAAGAAGATATATTTAGATAAATATTGTAATAAGCCAGAGATTACGATCTAAAAACTGAGACAGTCCTTCCTAGTGACAACAACAATGCTCAGTCAGCAATCCGACACAGCTCCATTCAAAGAACAGTTTGTAAGGTAATCTGTAATTTATTGATAGTGCTGTAGAAAATAATGGATATTATTTGGAATATTGAGAAATTACAAAGAAATGTGGCGTGGATAGACAATAATTGATTTCAGATTTCTGATTGATAGGGGAAGGGCATTGTTGTTAATTTCTCATAACACAGGTACATATTAATTGCACAATAAATTTACAGAATAGATACTTTATCTGATTTATAACAATCAATATTCTGGACTACTTAACAACAAATAATAGCCGAAGCAAAAATGAATAACAGAAGCTAACCAAAAAAAAAGAAAAACACAGATATACCCAGGAAACCCGAGTGTGGCGAAAAACCTACAAATGTTGGATCTTCTATTCAACCTAATAACAAAGTTTCTCTTCAAGAATTCCAATGCAAGTTTGCTACAACAATCTTACATATATAGAGCTCAACTGCTTTACTTAGCTTGCAAGAAAAGAAACTTTCCTTCCTATGGACAAACTCTCAATTTTATGTAAACTCACAAACTTAAAAATATTCTTTTAAAGAATTAAAAAATAAAGTTGTTGCTAAAGCAACTCCACTCCACCTTCCGAGTTAAACAAAAAAATCAACACTCTCTCTTAGCGAGGAAAGTGTTATGCACAACAACCAACTTATCCTTGAAGAATGTAAACATATTCTTTAGCAAAGCCTTTGTTAGGATGTTTGCTATCTATTTGTCCATAGGAATGTACCAGAGTTTCATTATCCCCTTCGCCACACAATCTCTGATGAAGAAAACCTGATACTGCACCTTTTATTCAACTTCAAAAGAAAGGACCCATTTAATAGATTACAAGATTGCCACAACAATTATTTTAGCCTCACAATCACCTCTCTTTGTCCAAACACTCACTCTCAACTTGTGCTAAAAACTGCATTCGAAAGAATCTTAAAAAAATCACAATAGAAAGTATAACAATTTCTCTCTACAAGAATAATTAACTCTGCTTCCCTTGCTGAAATTTTCTTTCCCCTTCTTCCCCAGTTTCTCTTGGAAATCTCTTCCTCACAATGTAGTATTGAAAAATCTCTTTCCTCTCAATATATCTAGGAAACCTCTTCCTCTCAATATATTCTTGGAAAATCTCTTTTCGCTCGATGTGCCAAGGAACTATCTTCCTCTCAATATCTCTAGGAAATATCTTCCTTTCGATATCCAAGGAACTCTCTTCCCCTAACTTTGGTTCTCCACTACCAATATACCACTAATTCTTGGCAACTAAACTCGAGAGACAGGCAATGAGTGAAAACACATTCTCAAATCGTGTTGCAAACTCGTCCACTTTTGCAATAGTTGCAACTTGATTCTTCTACTTTCCCTTATTGTTCTTACTTGGGCATTGACCGACATAATGAACCAACTGTTGGCAGTGAAAATACTTCACTATACTCAAATCTTTCTTTGTCTCACTCTTAGAAGAAGACTATTCACTTGGCCCTTTCTTGGCCTTCTACTTTCCTTTGCTTACAAGAGCAATATTCTCTTCATCTTCAACCTTCTTTGTCTAATTTCCTCGCTGAGAAACTTCACGTATCTCCTCTTGGACAAAATCATCCCCAAGTCTTGCCCAATCAAGTAGGCAATCTCGACCAACAACACACTTGACAAACACATCCCAATCTTTTGAAAAATCATTCAAGGCTATACACACTAACTCATCTTCAACAGTCATCTCTCCACTAGCCACTAACTCATCCTTGACATGAGTCAACCTAGACAAGTAAGATGTCACTTGCTTTCCCTTAGACATCTTGATATTATGCAATTTATCCTTGAGCATCATCTTACGACTCTGATATAGTTTTGTGAGTGTATCCCACATCTCCTTGGTAATATTTTTCCCTGACAAATGGGGAATTAAATTATCTCTTACCCCATCAAGGATAATCCTTTGTGCCTTGGCCTCCTTGACTTCATCTGAATCCAAAGCAACATGATCATTCATAGGTGGTGTCACTACTGTGTTAGCATAGATCCACAACCTATTCTCCTTGAGGACAGATGCAATTCAAATAGAGATTAATTGCACAATAAATTCACAGAATAGAAACTCTATCTGATTTAAAACAATCAATACTTTGGGCTACTTAACAACAAATAATAGAGGAAACAAAAAGGAATAACATAAGCCAATCACAAAAAAAAACCCAAGTGAACCTACAAATGTTGGATCTTCTATTCAACCTAACAACAAACTTTCTCTTCAAGAATTCCAATACAAGTTTGTTACAAAAATATTACATATATAGAGCCCAACTACTTTACTTAGCTTGCAAAAAAAGAAACTAAACTTGCTTTCTTTGACTTTAAATCATATATAAAATCACTCGTGACTTTATGAACCTCGCAAACTTAAAAAAATTCTTTTAAAGAATAAAAAATTAAAGCTATTGCTAAATATCCAACTAGAGTTGCTTTAAAACAATTTCATTCCACGTTCTCAGCTAAACAAAAAAAATCAACAATTATTAGTGTTATATTTTAGTTGCATATTTTAAGATTTTAAATTACTGTTATAGTTTATTTGGTATATTTTAAGATTTTAGATGGTCTATTTTAAGATTATGAATGGTACATCTGATTTGTACTATTCCTTTTTAATGTCTTTATATGTGACTTATCTATAGGTTGTCAAGATGAACGCTTTGAGATTCATTATTATTTATTATGTACACAAGGGCTAGAAAATTGTCATCGCTAAGAAGTGTCCCCAATCTCTACATAAAAAGTTCCAATAATTGTGCACTATAACTACCTCAAAATTTTGTACAATTAGTCCAATACATCCCTCTAAGAATTAATACATTTTTGTCTAATAAATATTTTTACCAATACTTGCCTACAAATGTTCCAACAATTATCCACTATAAATACTTATAAAGCTGCACAATTTCTCTAATTAATTTCACAAATTTTAATTATTGAAATATAAGTAAATAACTATTATTTCAAGTGAAATTTATCAATAGACATTTAAATTTTTTTTTTTAATTATTTAAAATTAATAATAAAAAGATTTGTTAGCCAAGAAATAAATAGTCAATACGATAACTAGACCACATCCCTTATGACCTTTTCAATAAATAAAATATACAACCAACAAAATTTTACAAAGAAATCCCTCCGCTCCGCACTTCTATTGCAAGCTCCAGCCGCTTGGCCTATCGAAAATAGAGCATAGCCCTAGTAAGAGAAAGCGGAAGCGGCAAATCCACGGTATTATCCCTGCTGGAACGCTTCTACGATCGCAACTGGGGCCTCCAGAAATCTAGACATTAGTTTACGAGGAAACTGGAATTTTTTTTTTGAAAGACAAAATGAAAAATTGAGAGTTAACATGCTGTTAAAGATTTTCCAACTAGGATTAAATTATTATAACAATTTATCTTTGAATTCTTGTCACCTCTACTCCTGCTCAAGATTGTAAGAAATCATATAATATTTTAAGAAAATTAGAGTTTGTAGACCGAAATCCAAATTGCTTTATGACTTTTCACAAATTGAAAGGGATAGGGAAAAGAAGAAGAAAGAGAATAGAGGACCCGACAAAGAAAATAGGGGCATTGAGGAGGAGATACCAACTTCAGATCACTAGTCCATAGCGAGAGCAAAGAAGAGAGAATAAGGAAGAAGAATGAGTTGCCTGATAAGGATGGTTTGGGAGAGACTGAATAAAATCATTATCATTACTTACCTATAATATAAAACAATGTGGAGAAGTCTTCTGCAACATGAGCAAGAGCCAAGGAGAGGCCGTCTGCAACATGAGCCAAAACTAAGTAATGACCGCTTGCAATATGAGCAAGTTTTAAGGAGAAATGAATTCCATGGTGACAAAGGTTTTTCTCATGAAAGAAGAGTTGCAGGTCAGGCATTTGCCCACTCAAGAGATAAACCCTTACGCTAGGGGCAGCAGCACCTTAACAACAGAGCGCTGGATTGAGGCAGTGATTTTTTTCCAACAGTCAGGTTTATTCAAACGAACAAAATTTGGAGTTTCCCATAGTGAAAAGCCTACTCAGCGAGAATATGGTAGAAAGCTTGGAAATTGGTCTCGGGATCATTCAAAGGATCTGAGAACCCTGTGGAAGCCACCCACTAATCCAAATCTTATTCTAATTTTTCCAACCGCTCCAAATGGAAGGCCGTATAATCCTCCATTACCAAAGAAGGCTTGGTCGCGCATACATTGGGACATCCATAAGAAATGCGCACACAACCTAAAAAATTATAGGTTTATGGGTTTTTACAATGGGACAATCAAAGAATTTAGGAGGAATCGCAAGGATACATTGAAATGGATACCAAGTCCGGTCATCCCTGAACCAAAAAAGGAATTTCACAAGTGTCAAATAGAATGGATTGACAACTGCTCCCTATCCAAAACTACTTCAGAAGACACCCAAAGCTAGGAATCAAATCAACTCAGCTCTGAGGAGGAGCCATCTTTACCAAGCCCAACTGAAATATCTATCACCTTTTCTGAGGAAACCTTAGACCAGAAGAGGCTTCTTCTGCTGCTACAAGCAATAATTTGTAAGTTTTGGAAAACTAATCTATCCTACTTAGATTTCAATATTTGGGTATTTTCAAATTGGAAAAACATTCTCCAGATTGATTGTCTATACATTGAGTTAGGATTCTTATTAGTTATTTTCAAAGATAAGCCCAGCAGAGATAAAACTTTTTAAATACAAAGGCTGGTTCTATAACAATCATGGGTGCAAATGCAACAATGGTGCCCAAAGTTTGACAGTAAGAAGAATGTCATCAAATTCATTTCGATGTGGATAACTCTCAAAAATCTTCCAATGGAATACAGAGATGTGGATATCCTCCAAATTTTTGGTAACAAATTGGGCATTTACCTTAATCATTCAAAAATGGAGAAAAGTCCATCCCCGAAGCTTTGCTTACTCATGAATCTGGAAAAAGTGCTCCCAAGATCTCTCAAAATTGTATCAAAATTTGGAACTTGGGTTCAGGTTATTTTGTATGACCACATTCAGAGAAATATAGATCAAACGCAAGCCCTAGACTTGTTTTAGAAACTTCAAGCACTGGATGACGACCCCAAATGGAATATGGAGCACAAAATGTCAGATTGGGATAGGCGAGAGCTCCAAATCCCACACTCGGACCTTTTCCCGGAGCTATGGACTCAGAATGCTACATCAACAATTGAGAAAGACATAATCGTAGACAATTTCAAAAAAGAGATTAATTTGTTTTTGTGGTTTTTATACTATAAAGTTAAAGGCTCTGCAAATCGCAGTAGAACAAATCTATTTCTATTAGCCCCTAAACTAAAAACTGGGGAAGATTCTCAGAGAGGCGTGGATATTGATGGGGTGAAAAAGCTTTCTCCAGAGTGGGGTGTGAGGAACAAAGTAAAAGAAATCTTTAGAGAGAAGACAAATAATATGCGCGAATCATTCCCGATGAAACCAGGGCAAATCAAAATTTTAATAAACAAAGAGACGGTGGGAAAGAAAATCACTTTATAAAAAAGTATATGCTCTTCTACTAATCACATTCCAAGACTCAATCATAAATGCATTGGAAAACTTCTCACCCAATGGTTCTCAGAGGTGCAAGCAAGCACGATTGCAGAAATAACAGATCAAGTCATAGTAGAAAAAGAACCCCCAGGAGAACAACTCATCCCATTTGAAGAACATAATAATATGGAAAGCTTCACAGTGATGGAATTTAATATCATTTCTCTCATAGAGTGTGCTGAGTTTTCTTATACAGAATGCACTAAGGACAAATCTATGGCTTCCCCTCAATGAGAAATGGAGGATGCAATTTTACAAACTAGGATTAGTGACATGTGGGAATTAGCCAGGGCCGAAATACTCAATCTTCAAAACTCAGAGGTTTTGGAACCCATCACATCCACTAACAACTTGGGATGTAGAAAATTGTCTAGACTTTTGGCTAAAGATTCGGATGGTAAAACATCTGCTTCTAAGAATTTTGGTATACTTAAACAAAAGGAAAATTGCATGGTGAAAGATGGAAAATTCAATACATCCTTATGAAAACTCAAAATCAAAGGGGGAATTGTGCCTTTAGAATCAACATTAGAAAACAAATCCTAAAAGGAATCAGGGAAAGATAATTCATTCAAAGCTCAAATGGAGGATCGGTCTCATGGATCTCCCATTTCCCCCAGACTACAGGTAGTGTATGATCTCTTTGGTTTCTTGGGTAATACATCTTACACGGACAAGACTACAACATCACTCACTTTTGTAGAACGACTCCTAGAAGAAGATTATGTGGAGGATGAAGAGACATCAAATGACATTGAAGATCTAGTATTCTACAGTAAAAACTTGAAGGAACGCCCCTTAAGTCATTCCAACGGGAGAAGTCCACAAATATCTCCTTTGGCCTCTCCAGTGTCTCTGAAACAGAGTATCAACTTAGGCATTTATAAATCCACAACAAGCAACTCTCTTCCAGATTGTGGGGCTATTCTAAAAAAAGGGAGAGGCAGGAAATCACTAGCAGCATTAAGATCTGAAGATGGGGATGATTCTGATCAAACAAAAATCATAGCTGTAAAGGAGAAAAATGATTGTTAATTGAATAAGAGTGTTTCGATACTCAAATCACTTATCACGTTACATTTAATGTTTATAATGGAGGGAAAGATAAGATATTCCCCTTTTATTCTTAAATGCACAAAGGAAGGATCCAAATTGATTAACCCAAAAAGGACCAATGCATATGTGAATCAATCTATTGGAAATAAGAATAAAGAAGGAGATCCTAGGTTTCCCTCTTAAAATGCAGCGTGGATGAATGTAAATGTGTGATAGATTTAGAATGATTAAGGATTTGAATTGAAATGGATAGGAGAAACACACTAACCTTGAAATATTACAGACCAAAGAATGTTGTTTTCTGGGCTATGTACTCTGTTTCTAGAAAATCTGAAGTATGATCCAGAACTGAAACACAGAGACGAACAAAACCCAGAAATATTTTTCCATTCTGATGTCGTCTTATGAAAAAGGTTGACCTTGACCCACAAATGTCAACCCTGACCCAATAATGTTCAACCTTGACCTACACAGGTCTGACAGAGAATCTGTTTGTGGATCCCAATAGTTCGCTGAAAAGGGTATCCAAATCTGGGTCCAAATCTGCAGTCCCAAACCTGTACCTACAAGAAAAAGAGGATTGTTTGTTGTGGGGGAGGGGTTTTCCTTACTCAAACCTCGATTTAGGAATTAACCTTGAAATCAATAATTGAAATAAGAATGCTAGCAAGTAATAGAATTGAATTTAACAATGAAGCTATGATATTGAATAGATATGTAATTATAATTCAAATGTAGACAAATTTTTAAGTATGAAAACATGGAATTTAGAAACCATAAACCTCCATGATTGTATGATTGGAATCTACCTTGAAGAGATGATGAAAGAGTCTTGAGGAGGCACAAAGGATCTTGAAGGAAGATCACACCATCATGATGGCTAGATCTAGGGCTTGAAGGATAAATCTTGAATGCTTGAACCAAATCCCTTCAAAGGCTTGAAAGATTGAATACTTGATCTTCAATGGAGAACTTGAATGCTTGAGGAGGGAGACTTTAACACCTTGAGAGATTGAAAACATGTAGAGCAATGGATGCTTGAACTTTTTGCTTCTTGACAAAATCTTGGTTAGAGCTTTTCGCACTTGGAAGACTTAGAGAAAAATGAGAGGGAAAGGCTTCCTTTTATATGAAATTAGGGCACAATATTCTAAGGAGGCCGACATAGGAGAATTAAATTCCCATTAAAGCCTTTACCCCTAGGAGAGGACCTAATTTAAATATAATTTAGGAATCACTGCTTCGGAACCCAAAATAGCCGACCCGGAAGCGGGAAATAACTTATTGCAAAGACCGATATCCAAAAACTATGGGACCCCTAGATTTGAACCCTGGGTCAAGGTCAAGGCCGACCTNGGTCGAGGTCAACCTTGACCTAGGTCGAGGTCGAGGTTGACGTTGACCTAGGTCAAGGTCAAGGTTGACCTTGACCTAGGTCAGGGTCGAGGTCAACATAGACCCAAAAGGTCAACCCTGACCATGAGGTCAAAAACCTCAGATCTGTAGTCTAGGATGCCAAAAACTGGATGGAAAGAAGTGGAATAGGAGGCAGAATAGGGGGAAATCCAGGTCAAATTCAAGAACCCATTCAAGGTGCTTGATATGACCCCAAACCACCTACTCGGAAGGCTAAACCAGTCTACCATGGAAGTGCTTCCATTTTTCGACTATACATTTAGCCCCCACTTTAGCGGGAGTATAGAAATCAAACATGCTCACGGTAAAGTTAGAAGAAAGACACAGGTGGATCACAATGAAGTATAATATCACTAAGTCAAGGACATGATCCCCTAGACCAAGGATTCTAAATCAACATACATTCATAAAGATATGGAAAATAAAGAGCAATCGATCATAGAAAACATACATGATTACATAAGGAAGACAAGAGCAACACTATAAATAACATAGCTTCATGATTTAATTCTACTAGCATGAAAGAAAAAGAGAAAAAAGAGATAGTGATTACCTCACCTAGAAAGATGCCCACCTTACCATGAATCACCAAGGAGGGAGAGCCCAACAGGTTCACCCATAAACTGTGCTTGTAATTGTAAATGCGTCTTCTGAAAGCTTTTAAAATATCCATAGATCCACATTCTTGTATCATTATGGAATATAAAATGCGTGTTCATTCAGGATTTAGAAACTTATGTGCGTTACCTTTCAAGGATTTAGCATATTGTAAAATAAAAGGGTGTGTATCTCTTCAGGATTTAGCAACTTGTGTGCATTACCTTCCAAGGATTTAACAAAAATAAAGTAGAAATGCGTCTCTTCAGGATTTAGCAACTTATGTGCGTTACCTTCCGAGGATTTAACATGCTGCAAAATCTAAATTAATGTAAACTATAGTACAAGGGAGACCCTATATATGCCCCCCTCCTTATCATGACTACCCACTAGGTAGGATAAGGAAGAGAAAAGAGGATACCTACTTCACAAGGTAAGGAGAT
>MU224574.1:2716487-2730206 GCA_018584345.1 Thuja plicata
ATCATGATGGCTAGATCTAGGGCTTGAAGGATAAATCTTGAATGCTTGAACCAAATCCCTTCAAAGGCTTGAAAGATTGAATACTTGATCTTCAATGGAGAACTTGAATGCTTGAGGAGGGAGACTTGAACACCTTGAGAGCTTGAAAACATGTAGAGAAATGGATGCTTGAACTTTTTTCTTCTTGACAAAATCTTGGTTAGAGCTTTTCACACTTGGAAGACTTAGAGAAAAATGAGAGGGAAAGACTTCCTTTTATATGAAATTAGGGCACAATCTTCTAAGGAGGCCAACATAGGAGAATTAAATTTCCATTAAAGCCTTTACCCCTAGGAGAGGACCTAATTTAAATATAATTTAGGAATCACTACTTCGGAACCCGAAATAGCCGACTCGGAAGCGGGAAATAACTTTTTGCAAAGACCGACATCTAGAAGTTGTAGGACCTTGAGATTTGAACCCTGGGTCAAGGTCAAGGTCAACCTTGACCTAGGTTAGGGTTGATGTCAACCTTGACCTAGGTCAGGGTTGAGGTCGACATAGACCTAAAAGGTCGACCCTGACCCTGAGGTCAAAAACCTCAGATCTGCAGTCTAGGATGCCAAAAATTGGATGGAAAGAAGTGAAATAGGAGGCAAAATAGGGGGAAAGCCAGGTCAAAGTCAAGAACCCATTAAAGGTGCTTGATATGACCCCAAACCACCTACTCAGAAGGTTAAACCACTCTACCATGGAAGTGCTTCCATTTTTTGACTATACAATAACATACTTACAATTAGGGGAGGGGAAGTTCCTTGCCAAGTTACAATGAAAATCCTATCATGGAATGTTAGGGGCCTTAGTGCCCCTAACAAGAAGTGAGTGGTTAAACACTGCATTCTTTATTCTAAGGCTAATGTAGTATTATTACAAGAAACAAAAATGAGTTGTGAACAATTAGCAAAGTTCACCAAAGATCTAGGTATCTGGTCAATGGAGGGGATTGAGGACATAGGCTTCTCTAGAGGCACAACAATTATTTGGAATTCCAGACAGCTCACTTGCTCAAATATGGTTACAAGTAGTAACTGGATTGGTGGGGAAATAGGAAGCTTGGTCTCCAATTTATGCTTCTCCATTTTAAATGTATATGGGCCAAATTTTAGGACAAAGAAAATAGAAGTTTGGTTGGAGATCAATAGATGTCTAGTAGATTGGTCAGATAATAATATTATTCTAGGGGGAGAATTCAATGCAATAGTACATCAATCTGATAAATTGGGGGGTGTTGGGGATTTTTCTTGCAAGTACCTTTTAAAACTAGTATGAATGCTTGCTCTTGTATATTTCCAATATATATTATGCAAGAAAAGGCTAATTGATGAGGATTGGATAAGATCCTCCTTATTTTTTGAGATCCATAGACTTAGGCAGGTATTACCTTTGAATGATTACTATCTTGCAGTATTAGTTATAGTGGATTATGTCTTCTTACTATTTTGCTGAATGCCTTTTATTGTATCAATAAATAGAAAACTATGCAAATGACTATGATTAACCTGATACAAAACTTAATAAGCCAAACTATTATCTTGACAACAAAAAATAATAATGTGATAAGGATTCTCATCCTTCTTCCTTTTATAGTTCTTTGAACATAGGAGGGGCAACCTATTGATTCTCTCTTGAAGGAATCAATAAACTGAATTGTATACCCTATGAATACAATTACTTATGAATGTATGCTTTCTTATGAATGTAATGTAATTGATTTATTGTTCTTAAATATTGGATGATGAATAATTACTTGAAAAACTATAAACCAGTCCCTAATCCTATGGGCAACCGAGTCAATCTTGAATGCAAATCCATAATTAGGTGACTAATGAAAATATATGCAACCTAGATAGAATGTATCACAAACTATCCACTCACTCCTATATCTTTGTTTATCAGATCTTGATATCAATATTCAACTTCCTGGGATGACTTGAAATAATTATTCCTTCCTTGAAGGACCTCACAAATGATTGTACAACTACCTTGCAGTTGATATATTTAAATGCCTTACAAATAAACATATAAAAGCTTGAACATAGATAAAAGATACAACACAAGATATAAAATAGAGATTTCAATGTATTATATTAATGTCTAACTGCTTCAAAATGCATTCAATAGACCAAATAGTACAGAGGCTCAAACAAATTTTTGTAGTCTATCTTGTAATTATATTCCATCCTCTCTCAAAAAGTTACAATAATCTCTATTTATAGGCTAAAACCATCTTGGAATCCTTAATAAGTCAGGATGCAAAAAGATTCAGATGGTTTTAAGAACCTAACCCTAAAATATAGAAAAGACAAAAGATAGGAAGAGACGTCCAAGCGGTGGAAAGACAAAACTGAAGAATGAAATTTGATTTTATCTTTGTCTTCTTGTGATTACTGGCACCTTTGTCTGTATGTGTTCACGATAGCCTTTGATATTTGTAGCGAGACCTAGTGACCGCCATTACAGGCTAATTTACACTTTTCTTCAAGATGACTAACCTTCCTGTGCTCAAAGAACAGGTGCCAGGTGTTCTTCTATTCTTCATCAATAATATCCAAGTCAATAGTGAGAAGATTTTTCTTCTTGGACTTTGTTAGGACATCTCATGTTTTGACATCATCTTCTGCTGGCCATTCAAAGCTCTGAATATTCTCCAATTGTGTCTTCTGTCTTTCCCACCTTGCATCCATAATGCTCTTGAAATTTGTAATAAATTTATTAAAATCTATTTATTCCTTAAAGGCCTCATCCAAGATCTTATTGTATCTTTCCATATCTAATTATCCTTTGTCAAAAACATATACCTCTTTACTAGGTAGTATAGTGTCAAATTTTGAGCTCCATACCCCTAGTGGCTTGATCTGACTATCTTCTGATCTGATTGGTGGCAAAAATATGTTGTAGTCAGGCCCAAACATATTTATTCTTGCCTCAATTTGATTTGAATTGCCCTTGAAAAAGGAAAAAGTTACCCCTATCTATTCTATCTCCTCCCCAACGTGGGTTACTATCTCTGGTAAATCTGATCTTAGTGGTTGCAAAGATGATAACCTCTCAAATAATCCAGTTCTCACTGACCATGTTGCATAGTAGGGGTTCAAAATTGTTACAAAATTGTTTACTTCAACCTGTAGGCATGGAATTTTATCATAGGGTCCATATACCATATCTATTTTACCCTTTATTATATCTATTCTATGCTACAAAATTGCCATTAAGGCTCCCAAAACAACATTATTATGCTCCTTAATGCCTTCCTCTATTTCTGCTACAGCATACTTGGTTTCCTCTATTTGAATTTCAACATCTGCTCCTTATTTATGTACTACAGGGGAAACCTCAGGCATTTCTTGTAGTTTCTGAGTTAGGTCTACAATAATCTTTTCTATTGCATTGATCTTCATTCGACCTAACTCCCTATCTTTTGCAATCAAGCTTGATTCATCAAACAATTTATGATATCTATCAGACATTTGTACTTCCTTTGCCTCATTTAAATGAGAAAAATGTATTAATGCCTGAGATATTTCCAGGTGTCTTGTATTCTGCAATGACCATATTATCTTGTCTCCTTCCATCTTCTCTTGAACATTTATTAGTGATGGCTTTTGGTTCTTTGGAGAAGGAGACCACATTGCAAGGGCTTGGGACATAGAATCATACCCACACCCTCTTATCATCTCTCCTACTTGGGTCTCTGTGGAAATATTAATATTAGGTTTCTTCCTAATTTGATCTATTATAAATGTTGAGGCTAAGTCCCATCCCTCTACTACGGGCATGGCACTCAATTTTACAAGTTTCATGGATTCATTAGGAGTCTGTTGGCTAACAGATTTGTTCTCCTTAAATTTTGATATTTACTTTCTAACTCTATGCCCTTGAAAACAAATCATTAAACAATAGTTGGGTAAGCATTTACTTTGCTTCCCTCTGAATTTTATGAAGGTACAGCTCCCTTTCAAAGATTTTCAATGAGTGGATACTTGCAATCTAAACATACAAGCTTTTAACTAAAAAGCAGGATAAAGATCTCCCAATTGTTCTTGGATAGATGAGGTAAATCACGGAAACTTGCAAAACTTAGAAAGAACCAGAAACTATTTGGATGATGTCATTGAGCTCAATGAAGAAGACCTCTCATTCACCCCTGATCACCAAGAGAAGGTTCAAGAGGTTCTCACGCAGAATCAGGAACTATCTCAGGTTGCAAGCACACCTATGAAAACTCCTGATAATCGAATTATGCCTAGTTCGATTCCACCATGGCTCACTGAATCTGTTAGCAAAAGAAAAAGTTTCAAACCACTTGCTTTGCCGGTTAAAGAAATTGTCACAAGGTATGCTTCCCACACCCCAAAAGATAAAATAATGAAAAGTGATGCGAGGTTGACAACAGACCTGTCAATGGGGAAGATTATTGCTAAAATTGCCACATTAAAGCCTATTGAAGAGGCGCAGGATCCTAAGCCCGAAGATTATGAAATAAAAAAAATGGAGTTAGGAGTTCTGAACAGGGACTCTCGTGATCACATTTTCAAATTTTCCGCCGACCATATGTTAGGAAAGTCATAGAAAGATGGCAGGAAGAAACGCGAATTGAAGCAAATAGTTTCAACTATGGCAGAATTTCTCTTGTCGTTGGCTGAAGATGGTGTGCTACCTTTGGCACAAGCCTACCAAGGGTTTGACCCCAACTTGGCGGAAAACCAAAAATTGGTCAAATAGGTACAACAAGGAAGAACTTGGATAGAAGTAATCAAGGCATGGACCGATGGTATAATAGCAGAAGGAAGTGCCTTCATACGAGAGTTCATGAGCACCCGTGTGAATGGAGAAATACTCCTAGGAGAGATTCAGACGTTGATCCCAATATGGGAAAGCGAGGTAGAAAAATGTGTAGATGTCGTGATGCGAGTGCAAGAGATTGAAGATTTTGGAGTAAAATAGTTTTTAACTGAAAATCCCATGAAATTAGTTGATCCTTGTATGCTGTTTGTCTTAAAGAAAAACTTTGGCTGGAAGAACGCATTATTTGAAGCAGCTATTTCTCAGATGAAAGCCATGGAAAAAGAAGTACAAAAAATTCACTCCGACACCTTAAAGGACATAAAAGTAGTGAACCCCTCGGGCATCTTACAATTAGAGGATGGAAATCAGAGTGTTGATGCGATGGTTAAGTCCTTCGTCGATGTAATGAATGCCTTCAAAGAGAATGAGGCTCCAATAGTTCATGACCTCACCAAAACCGCCAACATTGAAGCTATGCTGATCTTGAACTGGGGACAACTGCCGAAATAGGCTGAGAAAATCTAGAAGATGCGATGGGAGAAGAACGCGATGCACACCAAGTTAGCTGCACTAAAGAATCTACACGCCCCACCTACATAGGAACTACTCCGTGTCTTCCGGTCGTGGAAGCTGGTGAAGATGGCCACGTCAATAGATACACAAGAAAGCTGAATCAGATTCAATTTATTTCCTTAAATTATCCTGTTTTTTAAAAAAAAATCTTACTCTGAGAACTTTGTTATAACTGGTAACTGCTTCTTTCCTTGGTTGTGTTCGAGAAGCCAGGTTTTTCGGGAGGCTTTCTCAGACTGCTGAACTATATAAGCTGGAGTTTAAAACTCTGCTAGGGGTTAGAATAGAATAGAGGGGATAGAGATATAGAATTTAGAATAGAAATGAAAGTTCTTTCTTATTTTTCAATAGTTTAAATGACTGATGATATCTGGACTTTGAGCCCGTTATACCTGAATGCTCATGCTGAATTAAAATTTTGATCTTTGGAAATCAGATAGTAATATATATATCCCTACCTTGAGAGAGCTATATATTGAACTTTCACATGCGTTATTCCATTTCAGTCATTTAGTTTTAGATTTATAAATTCTAGATTTCTGTAGATGAATACTTAATAGTTTTGATTTTCTTGGTCAGTTATTTAGTTTAAAGCTCTTCTGCAAAATAGTTTCTGGTTCTTTCTAAGTTTTGCAAGTTTCCGTGATTTACCTCATCTGTCCAAGAACAGTTGGGAGATCTTTTTCCTACTTTTTAGTTAAAATCTTGTATGTTTAGATTGCAAGTATCCACTCATTGAAAATCTTTGAAAGGGAGCTGTACCTTCGTAAAATTCAGAGGGAAGCAAAGTAAATGCTTACCCAACTGTTGTTTAATGATTTGTTTTCAAGGGCATAGAGTTAGAAAGTAAATATCAAAATTTAAGGAGAAAAAATTTGTTAGCCAACAGATTTTTGGCTACTCTACTGGGGAAAGACCAGTCAAGTGCGCTAGTCTGATTCCCATCATAATGCCACATAATGGTGCTACCCAATAACAATGTGTTCCCTGTGCTCCAGCCAAATTTGGGTTTTGAAGACACACAGGAAGATTTGATCTCAGATCTTGCTTCAGCTGCTTGGAGGTTCAAATGAAGTAATCAAGAGTTCCATCGGGTTCAAGAAGTGCTCAAGAGAGAGGAAGAAATTGGTGAACATCTAACAGGTATTCCTGTTGCTAGAGAAGCTGTCATAGTTGACAGACTTGCACAAGGTCAACAACAGAACTAAGGATCGAACAGATACTCAAAATGGCAACCAGAAGATACACAAGGGGGGAGCATAGCAAAGGACTGGTGGATGAAGACTTTGAACTATTGGAAAGCCTAAATTTCAAACCAGATTTAAATCTTTACTGAAAAAGAAAGGCTCAAACTGTCAGCCGACCCTCATCTCCCCCACGAAGCCCAGCTATCCCATTGACTGTCCAAGCCATTATTTCTCTGGGTACTGTAATTATAACTATATTAAATATTCACCCTTTGAATTTCCAGCTTCCATTAATGACCAAAAATCAGCCTTGGGGCCTGTTGACGGGGTTTTGCTGACCGGGTCCGCCAACAGTCATAAGTTGTCACCGGGTTCCGGAGAAACCGACCAACTCCGCCTGTAAAGGTTGTCCGGGGGAAATAAATCCTCCAGGCCTTCAAGCACATGGGTGTCGGGTCACGACGGTGCGGGGCTCGGTTGGGAGAGGTGACTGTTTTCGAGAGGGATAGCTGGTTACTTCAACTCATTTCTCCCAGAGATTCAATTTAGTAAGGGTTTCCCAGAGTATTCCGCACTTCGCAAATAAAACGAAAAAGATCCCGCAGGGTTAGAAACATTTATCTAACTATAGTCATGTTGAAAGGTCCGAAATATCAAAAATACTCTGAAAGATTATACTAAATACTGAAGAAATACATAACCATCAGTTAGCATTTTATCAGTAGCGAGAATAAAGAGGGTCGTTGATCTACTTTAACACATTCAGAGCAAAGGACATGCAGAATGTTAAAACATGAAATACCATTAACTCAGGAGCAGAGATGATAACAACAACATTGCCATGAATCCTTCCTCCTTCATTAATGTCCAATCCAGCAAGCACTGGTGCGTGATACAATAGCGGCTCAAAGGGAGCATCTAACTACTAAGAATAGAACAAAAGAGCATTGAGCTCTGCAACTGAACAAGCTAGAAATTATTTTGCTATTTCATATGGACAACAAAATCATCAATTTCACTGACCCTTGGGAATGGATCGATTTGCCTATTTATACAACTCTTTAACCCTAACCCTAACTTACTACATTTGAATAAAATACAATATCTGGGGGCCAGTACTACCTGCGCCACCCTACAAAAGACCTGGAAACGGAATAGGCCTGCCAGGTTAGAGGAAGAAGATAAGAATATACACCAGAAGAATCGGCCTCGAGAAGAGAGCCAGGAAGAAGAAAGAAGAAAGTAGGTCCCTCTGGAATCGAGGCTACATGAGTCATAAATGGGAAATGCGGTGCCCTATCTCCAATGTGCCAGGTGTACCTTTGAACGACACCTCGGGAAGATCACCCTGTCAAAAACCAACTGTCGAGCCAATGCCTCTTAATGTGTCCAACTACCTTCTGACAGTCTTAATTAACCACCTCTGAAAGTGACCAGTCGGCCTCGGGGACCGGGACGCAGATCACCTTAAAGAATACAAAATTATGGATCCGAAACTCCGGGATCCGGGAACTTACGTCCCCAAAAGAATAAAGAATACTGAATACTTAAATTTCTCTGGCCCCCGGAGAAATTCAAGGCTGTTTATTATCACCAAAGGCCTGAAGGAGATGGAAAATGCCGTCTTCATCAATCTTCTTTAAACTGGCCTTTCTGAATCTGGCCATCTCAACTTGTTCCCCCAGTTCTGGAACACTACTTCTAAACTCATCCGCCATCTTTGTGGTGTCATGGCCTCTGAGCACCACCTTGGTCAACTTAACCATTTTGGCCCCATCTATCCCCTCCGGAGATTGATACCGGGAGCCCACCATTTCGTCAAAACCTCCCAAAACTGACTCCTCAGGAGTATAAGTATCTGCGCTGAAGGGATCCATCCTGGAAGCCTTTATTACAAAGGATTTACATAAATTAAAAGAATATTTTACTTTGTTCACCTTTCCTTGTAAGGACTCTACCAGTTGCTTGTTTACCTCCAATGTGAGGTCCAGTCTGGAGTGCTGAGTCTTTACGAAATCAAACGATTCCTCACCCAGAATTCTGGATTCAGAAATTATCTCTTCTCCCAGGGTGAGGAGCTCTTCGAGCTCTGCCTTCCACACCTAGTAATTCTTAGCATCACTCTCCCACTGCTCAATTAGTGCTTCCGCCTAGAGAATAACCTGCCGGGCTGTGTATAGATCCGGGAGGGTGGATACTAGGAAACGCTGGATGTTTCCTATCTGCAGATTGGCCCATTCATCAACTGCTTGGGCTTTCTTCTTCATTACTCGCAAGGAGTCTATGTCGCTCTGCGGTAATTCTTCTAAGGTGGAGGCCTGTGGAGGGACGACGCTGATGGGTCTGGCTAGCTCATAAAACAACCCAAAAAGGTTGGCATTCTTCTCCTTTTCTGCTTTGAGCCTCTGGGCCTCTTTCTCGTATCGGGCCTCCACTGCCCTTGTTGCTTCTTTCAGCAGGTCTACTTCACCCTGCTTTCCTCTTTTTCCCAAGTGTACCTCGGTGATATTATAGTCTGCGGGGTCTGTAGTCGCTTCATCGACATCTAGGGGAGGCGTTGCTACTACTGCAACTGTTTCTCCGCTCGGCCCAGTTCACAATGTGTGAACCGTCCGGGCCTTCTTTATCTTTGGCGGGGCCTAAGCAAAGGCCATCATTTTAGCTAGAGAGATAGGGGTCATTGGAGTGGATGGGGCTTTTCTTTTCTTTCTTTCCACCAGCCACGGAGGCGGGAGAGGTGGCCTTCCTACCAGAATCTTTTCTTCTGATGCTCTCCCAGTGTCCGGTGGTGGTTTCTCCTTTTCAACATGCACCTCCTCTGCCTTTCCTATCGGCACTTCTTCTCTTTCCTTTTCTGTCCGCACTTCTTCTTCAGCAACATCCTCAATCTCTATATCCTCGGCCTGGTCTGTGATGTCGATCGATGAATCTGGACCTTGGTCGGCCTCTTCGAGGATTACCTCTTCAAGTTGCTCTTCTCCCTCATCTGTTTCTGCCCCTGGCTGGGTTTCTTTTGTCATTGGCATCTCTTTGGGCAGTATGGGAGGTATCTGGCCAAGATTCAAAGTTTGGGCTGCTGTTATTATGTGCCCGAAGGTCACTCCCGGGAGTGGCCCTTGGAACACGGCGGCTAGGGTTACGGTTGTTCCTGAAGTTCTGGGTCCGGGTTCCCCAGCGGATGCCTTTAATTCACTTGGAAGTTGTTGGCCCATTCCCGGACCTTGTGTTTCCTGAGCCCCAGAGATAATCTCCGGTCTTTTCTCTTCTATTTTCTGTTCTTCTTTTTCTGCAGCTTCTTCTTCTATGTCCCAGAGGTCCACAGCCTCTTGTTCTTTCTCCGGGATTTCCGTCCCTGCCTGTGTGTCTCCTCCTTGCAAGTTTCTGAACTCATCAGTTGCAAATAGATCAAACTCTTCTTATGGAGGGGGACTGGCTGGGTCATCTATTTGTTCCGCCTCTTTCTCCGGTTCTGGGGAACTGGAAGAGAGGATCTCTACCTCTTTGGGGAGGGATGCCCTTGGCGCTGGTTCCGCCTTTGGGTGCTGGATGTGCTTTCTTTTACTCTGAGTGATTAGAGGCGGCCCCACATCTGCTATTGCTTCTGCCTCTGTGGGATCCACCCCCATCGCCATCGTCATTAAGGCAGCCAGTGATGGGGAGGAAGGAGGATGAATTGGCCCGGACATGAGCGGGGGAGTCGCCAGCTTCGTCAATAGTTGCTCCCTCATTTGTTGGGAGGCCGCAATGGATTGCTGAAGCTGGTCTTGTATGGTAATCTGCTATGCAGAGGGGGTCAAGGCTATCCCCTTTCCTTTGGCTGTGCCCTGTGCAGAAGTCCCGGCTGGCGAAGATGTCCCGGCCCCTGGAGTCGATCTTAATACCGGCGGTGAAGTTACTCTTTGTATTGGTCGGGGACCAAGGTGCGCACTCTCGGGGCACACCTGCTTCAAATATGTATGACTTCGCTTGACAATTACCCGAGTGAAGTCCTCGATTGTGTGATCTTCTTGGGTGGCCTAGTTTATTGCGGGCAGTGCCAATTTATCAATCCCCTTTTCCCAATACTGGGGGTCTGTGGTAGGGGTGGTGTCAGAAAAGCCCTCTGAGAATCTCTGGAGCTTTAGCTCCTGCATCATTCCAGCCGTCATCCTATCATAATGCTGACTGCGCACATCCATATCATCTTGGAGATCTACCTAGAAGTCTTCTATGTGTGCTTGGTGGGGATCCGAGGCCTGAGGTAGTGCTATCGCAATTCGGCCATGTGGATCAAAGTTCTTCCGCGCTAGATAAAATTCCTGCAAGTTGTAACTTTTAAGCTCGTTGTCTACCTCCTTTGCGGTGGCCAAACTACAGGTATAGTTCCCACAAGAGATTGGGAACGAAACATTGGTGACCTTCTTGAGACCCAAGAAGGCATACAGCTCCATTATTTGTCTGCAGTACTCTAGCAGCACGATCTTGTCCCCGCAATGCCTGGGCAACAAGTAGGGTTTCTCGGAGAAGCTGACGACCCTAATGTAGGTATGCTGCTGGAATTGAATGTAGTAGTGCCCATAACTACTTACCAATTTCATCACCTCCTTAGATAGGCAGTATCCGGCATCCCGGGTGGGCGTCAGCAGATGATAGTAAATGAAGCAATCATTTACCCGGCAGTAACTGGAGAAGCTGGCTTCCCATTGGATCTGTGGGAAATGGTCCCACAGTGCCTTTTGTCCTGGACCAAATCTGAGGACGCCGTCTGTGAGCAGGCCATTGGAGCGCGGCCTCTGATGAACCAAGGCCCAGAAAACATAAGAAGTCATGTAGAACTTCTTATCCTTGTCTAGCTGCCGGAACTGAGAGTCGACATGGTTGGAAATAATAGTAGCGCAGTCGAAGAATTGTCCCTTAGTGGACATGGCGAACAGGAAATAGTACATCCATTTTACAAATTCTTGGGTGGAGGGTTGCCCAAATACCCGTGCCAATGCAATCATCCCCATCTGGATGCTCTCTTTGAATTCAGAGCGGGGAATGTCAATCTTCATTCTTTTGGGGTCCCTCTTTGGGACTTTGAGCCAGTTGGCATTTATGTACAACCGAGAGGCCTGCTCCAGCTCAGTGAATTATTTCAAGGAATCTGACCTTGTAACCACTGTAGCTTGATCAAATTGCGGGATGCCTAGGCTGATTTGGAAAGTGGCTGGGTCCAGGGACACCAATGGAGTAGGGAATCCCGATGGTTCTGCTGGTGTTAACATGACGGCCCAGATAGAGGAGTTATAGTGGGCCGCCAGAGTAAGCACCAGCTTCAGAGACTGCACGGAGTATGGGAAGCAAGCTGCCCTGAGAATACCGGAACCTCCGATGTTAGTAGCAAGTGCATCTCCAGCCTGTCGTTGTATATGCATCATTTTTACTAGAGCTTGCATTTCTGCCCAAGTCCCGATGCTGGCGTCGGTCATCATCTTTATCTTGGACTCAATCTTCAAGCCCACAATCTCCTCACCCTGCATATACTTCATGGTGAGGGGGAGCTTTGCCAGGGCCTTCTCTATCTTAGACTTTGCCGCTGCTTTGGTCTCGATTGTAGATGGCAACTCCAGACTTCCGGGAGGAGATGAGGCGGACGCTTCAGACATGATTGTAAAGTGAAGTCTGGACCTGCGAGACAAAGCGACCGTTAGAACACATGTTTATCAAAATAAAACCATAACTTCGGGGTCCAGAGATCTTACCACTGCGTCGTCTGCTTTTCTTGAAAAGTTAGTTTTTTTTGCATAAGTATTCGAAAAGAAAGACAAACCTAGCATTTTCATTATATCTCCAGGTCTGAGAAAATTTGTCACTCTTGACAAAGACATGGGATGGCTGACGGAAAGGGACTCGAAACCCGGAGAAGTGACCGTTAACGAAATTGGAGGCATGTCCACGTGGATGCCACGTGGGTGGGCATTGAATGGATGGGATGGCACTGGCGGCGGAATCGACTGCTCGAATGCACGAAAAGGGAAAGCCACATGGCCAGGAGTAATTGCATGTATGGGAAATAAATAAGGCTCTGACAACCTTGATGGAGGAGAAAGAAAACTGCCTGTTTGAAACTAGCCACGAGCCGAGCTTCAAACAAGTGATTTCCTGCCTCAAAGCCAACTTGAAGCGAAAAACCAACAGCAAGGGTGACTCGACCAGCTCGTCGAGCCACTTAGAAGGATATACAGAAAGCTGAAGGGTATATACATGGAATGGGGGGATATATACAAAGGTTACCTAACGAAATATATACATATATACATGAATATACATCAACGCACACGCGGGTGACTCCCGCGATGAAAACCAGACGAAGCCGAAACCAAAATATACAATTATTTACATCATATACATGATATCTACAAACTGCTTATAGACCATTTACAGGTATTTACAAATTACTCACAAACTATTTACATCTACACAGAAGGTGGACAACCTTCCGACAGAGCCAACCCACCAACGGGCGGCGAATCAGAGGCTAGAAATGAATAGACGACAGAAACAAAACGAAACGAAACAAAAATGAACGAAAACAAAACCAGGCGGAAACAACAAAAACCAGAAAATGAACACAAGACAGAGAGAAGGGAAGCGAAAGGACCAACCTAAAAAACACAGAAGGTGGAGGAAGGGATTACTGAGTGAACTCTGCAACACTTGAATCGTTAGTTTGCCAAGATCACCACCACGGACTCGTGTACGTCAGAGAACACAGAAGGTGTTTAAGCTTTGATTACTGCAAATTCTCTGCAAACCCTGTTAAGCACTCTTAAAATGCTATATTTCACTCTAATTGCTCAAAGGTTTTAATCGCGGTAAATGTGAAAATGACAGGTAAGATCTATTTATACCCACGGTAAAAACAATCCTCCGTCTTCCAGAGTTTTAGGTTAGACGAAACCTCCAGACTCTGGACCCGGGGATTCCTTACGATGATATTCTTGAGACTTAAGAACATCATAGCAAAGAGTCCCGGAGTCCGGAATCCAGCTTCCCAACAAAAGACAAAACAGCCTCCGGGATCCGGGATCCCGGAGGGGAAAACTGAGCAGAGAAAACAATGCACGCCGGGGAAAGAGAACCCCGGAGAAAGAAAGAAAAGAAAAGAAAGACA
>MU224574.1:2731252-2741980 GCA_018584345.1 Thuja plicata
GTTGGAACTTGGTGTGCTTTCCTTTCTTCTCCCGGGCCTTATCCCACAGCAGGACCAGATCTGAGATCTGAAAAGCCTTGTATTGGGCTCTTCTGTCAAACCATCATTTTACTACTGCTTGATGACGCACAAAATATTCAAGGGCTGTGTCTCGTTGTTCCTCCATTCGCACTAGATTCAGGAGCCGAACCTCCACGATGTTGTCCCTACTGTTGAATTCCTGCATAAACTGTAAAACTGGGATCTGTAAGTTGACTGGGAATACAGGGTTCTATCCATAAACCAAGTGGAATGGGGATGTTCCCAGGGTGGCTTTAATACGAATACAATCCACCCAGAGGGCGTATCTCAATTTTTGGTGCCAATCCCGGGGATTTTGTTCCAACAGATGTTTGATCACCTCAAGTAGATTCTTATTCGTAGATTCATCAACGCCATTTCCCTGGGGGTAATAGTTGCTAGAGAACTTCAGTGTGAGCTTTTGGTTATAGGTCCATTCAAGTAATTGTGTGGAAGAAAACGCCGGACCATTGTCACATACTAAAGTAAAGGGCATTCCAAACCTTGTGACAATATTTTCTTCCAAGAACTTGATAACTACGTCCGCCGTGTTATTTTTGCAAGGTATAGCCTCAGACCACCGAGTGCAATAATCAGTAGCAGTCAGAATGTATCAGTGGTTGGCAGACAAGTTGGGGTTGATCTCCCTGATGAAGTCAAATGCCCACTGGGCAAAGGGTCTAGCCTCATATACTGGTTGCAGAGGCATGGCTGGGTTACGCTCACGGTGCGCTGCAGTTTGGCAAGTGTGGCATTTTCTGACATGAGCGTAAAAATCCTTAAAGATACAGGGCCAATAGTATCCGGCCCAGAGGATCTGATGGGCAGTGGCATCGGCTGAGCCATGCCCGGTTCCAAACTGTCCATGGAATTCATTAATTATCTTCACAGCTTGGTCTCTATCGATGCACTGGAGGTACACTCCCTCATAGTTCCGACGGTAAAGCGCAGAATTTTTAATCATAAAATGGGCGCTTTTCATCTGCAGGGCACGGCGTTTGTGGGGAGGTAACCCCTCCGGGCACCTATTATTTAGCAGCAAATACACCAGATCAGTGTACCACAGATCCTGGGTAATGGACTCCACTGTGTAAGTATGATATTCTATGTGGGGAGTCTCCTCTGCTATTGTACGACTTAGTCCCTGGCCTTGAACTATTTTCATGGGCTGCATTTCTAAATCGTACTCCTAGAGGATGACCATCCATTTCCCATGTCTCTCGCCCAATTCACTCTGCATCAACAAAGATTTGACAGCCTGGTCTGGGATGATAGCATGCACTTTGCTCTGGAGAATATAATGTCAGAATTTCTTCACGGCGCGGACGAGAGCAAAGGCCTATTTTTCCAAAGATGAATACCGGACCTCGGCGTTCTTAAAGGGGGAACTCATAAAAGAAATCGGTCGTTCCTCCCCTTTAACTTTTTGGGTTAGTACTACCGCGGCAGAATGCGGCGAAGCAAATGAGTAGATGTAGAATGGAAGGGAATAGTCCGGACTAGCCAGGACAGGTGCCTCTGTTATGGTCTATTTTATCTGGGCGAACACCCGCTTTGCTTCGGGACTCCACTCAATTTTGGTATCCTTTTTCATCATTTCGTTGAGTGGCTTGACGATCTCTGCAAATGCTGTGATGAATCGACGCACGAAGTTGATTTTTTCAAAGAAGGATCGCATTTCTTTCTTGCTGCCAGGCATCTGTAATTTCAACAATGCTTCAACTCTATCAGGGTCTATGGATATACCCTTCTCAGAGATGATATGCCCTAGCAATTTCCCTTCAGTGACCCCGAATATGCACTTCTTGGGGTTGAGGGATATTCCGAATCGGCGACATCTCTCACAGATCTGAGCAAGGTGGGCAGCGTGATCATGCCTGTCCTAGGAGAAGATGGTCAAATCATCCATGTAGATGATTATGCATCGATTTACAAGGCCCTTGAATGCAATTTCCATGGCCTTCTGAAAAGTAGCCCCGACGTTGATCAAACCGAAGGGCATTCTTCTATAAGAAAACATTCCCCACTTGGTGGTAAACGCTGTTTTCTCTCTGTCTTCATATTTGACCATAACCTGGTTGTATCCCGAATATCCATCTAGGAAAGACATCATCTGAGATCCATTTACTATCTGCAACACCTCATCCAACGAGGGGAGAGGGTGATTATCTTTTTTAGATGCTTTGTTCAAATTTCAAAAATCTACGCAAAGGCGGATCTCACCATTTTTCTTCCTGACTGGGACCAAGTTGGCAACCCATGTAGTGTGTCGGATTGGAAAGATGATCCGAGCTGACAACAATTTTTCTACCTCTTGACAAATCATAGTCTCTATCAGGGGGTTAACCGGTCTTTATTTTTTCCGAAAGGGCCTAGCGTCCGGCTTCAGGGGAATGGTGTGGTTCATGATGGATGTGTCATACGTCTTCAAATATTCATATCCCCAGGCAATCACATCAATGTATTCTTGGAGGACCGCGAGAATCTTCTCCTTTTCCTCAGGGGAGCAGGAGGTGCCTATGTGGATGATTTTCTCTTCACCGGGCTGGCTGATGTTAATTTTTTCAAATTTTCCTCCCTCGGGGGATGACGAAACCTTCTCACGGGCCTGGGGGTCCGAGTCAAAGATCCACTCTAATGCAACCATCCCCTTAGGGATAGTGTTGGTAGGCAAGTCCATGATCCCATCGTCTTCATCACCCTGTCCAGTGTCATCGTGGTCTCGTTCCTCCACTATCTGATCCTCAAAAACACCAACATTGGCCATGAAGGCCAGGATATGTTGATCGTCCTCAAAAACTTGAAAGTGGGTAACATTGTCTGGAATGGAGGGGGTGGGGACCATCTCAACTAAAAATCTCCAGAGTCGTGAGCCAGCCATCGGCTCAAGTGTGCTGGCAGAAACAGCTAGGGCATCTGGGACATAGTTCCGTCACTGGGGAATAAGGTCAATGCCAAAGGCATCAAAATCTTCAATAAGGCTCCAAGCCCGGTTGCGATATGCGGCCAGCCTTTTGTCATGACATGTGTATTGACTCCGGACTTGCTTAACAACCAACTCTGAATCACCCAGAGCCTGGAGGCGGGTGATACCTTTTCTTAGTGCGAATAGGAGTTCAAGGACCAGGGCCTCGTACTCCGTGATATTGTTTGTGTAGTTAAACTACAACCTGTAGGAAGCGAGGAAGGATTTCCCTCGCGGGTTGATTAATTCTACTCCGGCCCCACAGCCCTGTTTGGATCGGGACCCGTCGAATTTAAGGGTCCATAAGTCATTGTTTGTAATCTGGGGCTGGGGAGGGGGAGTTTTCTTTGGATTGATGCTGGGGGACTTGGGGACTTCCTACCGAACTACCGGCGCAAAAGTGGAATTTATCCCCGGAGGTGTTTCAGTTTGTGATTCCTAGGCGGATGGCACCAAAGGAGTGCATCCCGTAGAAGTACTGGGTCCCAGGGAATCGGTTGCATGTTCACTCTGGAGGATATCAAGTTGCCGGGTACCGATCGATAGGCAGGGCTCACACGCATGCTCTGAATGTTTTTGGTAATGCAATCAGCACCAAGTGCCAGATAAGAGTGTGGCAAGGGTCACTGTGGGGCCTTGAGAGTTGACTTCAACTCTCATCTTTTCTTCTAAGTCCTGTGCCATTTGCAATACTACGGGATCTTCTCCGGGGATGAAATCAAATGTTAAAATTTCAAGAGGTCGATACACCCCCAGAGAAGACTCGGAGAAAAGGACTTCATTGACCCTCCCTACTTCGGTGAGGGTCTGCTTCATCTGGGGTTCGCTTTCGACCCGGATCTGATTGGATTCTCCTTCCCATGGAAGCCATAAGTGGGTGAAGTCGGTCGAAAAGTATCCATTTAAGTACTTAGACCAATTCTGACTTAGTAACATCCCGTAAGTCTCTGGGATGTCCACCACTTGGATGTCGATAATGCTGGCTATCCTAGGGTCCTGGATAAGATGTATCCGGACATTTTTCAGTTCCCCCACCATTTTCACAGCAGTCTTATCCAGTTGGATCACTGCGCCATTAGACGGGGTGGGGTGGAGTCTGAGCTTCTGACAAATGGATAAGGGCATGATGTTACCCGAAGCTCCGGAGTCTACTAGACAGTTGTATATGTTTTTTCCGTAAATGTTCAGGCCTAGCAGGAAGGGAGGATCTTCATTATTTCCCTGGAAGACAGCCGCGTTAGCATCTTCGAATGAAATGATCTTGGGTGGGCGGCTTACTACTTCCAGGTTCCCTAAGAGCTTCAGAAGTGACTTCTTCTACTCGGGACAATTTAACAAAACCTCCATCAAGGTCATGGAGGTGGTGGTCTGCTCTAATGCCTTCGTAATATCAAATCTTCCTCCCGAGAACAGGTGATTTTCTTCTGCGAGATCCTTTGCTTGGTTAGATCTGGGAATTTTTGGAGGGGCGGGTCGATCAGTGGTATTACTCTGGGGAGGAGGATTATCTTTGGTGGGAGGTACAGGCGTGTAAGCTGGTCCTTTACCCGCCTGGCTCTGGGTGTTGTATGGAGCCTGTGGGTTGGTAAAAGCGTTGGCCTCAAAGGGTGGAATGGATTCATCAAAGAACCCCTGTAATTCAGATTCTTCTTCATCTTCCCCGGAAGTACCGAAGAAGATGGTATCACAGGTGAAAGCACTGTGGGTTTTCTCTTGGACAGGGGGCTCTGGAGGAGCGGTATCGTGAGATTGCTTCCTATCCAGCTGGGAGATCATTATGACTTTCTCCAAAGTGGCACAATTGACTTCATTGTGCGAACCTGTGTCATGTAACCGACACCAATTAGTCATGGGCTGGAAGTCTACGACTGGCGTAAAGTGGGATGGTCCAACACCATTTTGGTTGGTGTTTTAATTTGGAGGCGGGCCTCCGGTGTTAGCGTTATTATTCCATTGTTGTTGGTTGGGCCTTGACCCGTTGAAGTTTCTTCCTCTGGCATTGTTGTTTCGTTGGCCGGAGAAGATATTTCCCCTCTGGGAATTTGAATTTTGGGGCGCGTAAGACCCGGCCTTCAGCTGACCCATGTCCATGGTCAGGGTGGACAGCATTCACCAGAGGGACTCAACCTCGGTGGTCAACTGAGTATTAGCGTCACAATGGGACAGCTGTGGTTGTTGTTGGCTTCCTGGAAAGGCAGCAGGATTAACCAGAGTCGAGGGCGGAAATCCTCCAGCCGCAGATGACTGGAAGAAGGGCACTCTAGACGGTTGTGTCTGAGTTTGTTGTGTCTACTGTGGCTGATTCCAAGGGAAGACTTTCAGACCTGGTGTCATCTGGGTCTGGGAGGGGTAGACATATCTCGCCTGTTGGTCTACCAAAGGTGGCAGGGGATTCCCTACCATTGAAGGGGCACCTATTTCCAGATTGGGATTGTAACCCCCGACATAAACAGTTCTGCCGGAGACCATGTTGAAATGTGTGTTCTGTCCAATCCCGCCCGGGGATTTATTGAGACCGCGGGACAACTCGAAGGCCAGGTTATAGACTTTTGCCAAAGTATCCCGGTCGCCCGGAGTGGTGGTTCTCCAGAGGAGAGTGGCAACAAAAGGGTCCATCACATTAAGGTATGTCTGTATGGTAACATCTGGCGATGGGACAAAAGGGCCTGTGCACCTCTTCAGGGCACGCTGGAACCTATGGTTGAATGCTGTGAGAGGCTCATTGGGTTCCTTTCTGATGGAGATGAACTGACTATGGGACCAGGCTGGGTCCACATGCACACAAAAGGCAGCCAAGAAGGCATCCTCCATATCCTGCCATGTATTGATGGAGTTGGCGGGAAGGTTTAGGTACCAGTTCAATTCACTCTGTCCTAAGGACAAGGGAAACATGCGGGTCACACCATCTTCATGCTGGATTTGGTGTCAATTCATGGCATCTTTATATGCCTGTAAGTGTTCTTCTACAGTCCGTGAGCCTAGGTGCTCATATCACGGGCAAATCTTCTCCGGGTGAGAAGGTAAGTCGTTGATGGCGCCCGAAAAAGTACCCATTGGGGACCCAGCGTTTCCAAAATATACAGCCATTGGGGGAACTATATGTTGGGTAGTTTGAGTATTGGTTCCCGGGACTGTCTGGAGAGTTTGAGTATTCAAAGATATGGTAGATTCCCAGACAACAGTGGCTGGTATGACTTTCAACGTTCGTTTCTTTCGAGCAGGAGGCTCGAGTTCGACAAACCTTCCAGGATTTGGGGCGGATCTGAGGATTCTTTCAAATTTAGCTGGGGAAAAGGACCCAATCCCACTAAAGGCTTGTCTCCTAAAACTACAACTCGGGGAACCCTCAGGAGGTGTAAAATTGGAATCTTGGGAGGGGGACGAGTTCATGCCCTCCTTCTAGTGCCAGTTTTTGTTGATGGGGTTTTGCTGACCGGGTCTGCCAACAGTCATAAGTTGTCACCGGGTTCTGAAGAAATCGGCCAACTCCGCCTGTAAAGGTTGTCCGGGTGAAATAAATCCTCTGGGCCTTCAAGCACCTGGGTGTCGGGTCACGATGATGCAGGGCTCGGTTGGGAGAGGTGACTATTTTTGAGGGGGATAGCTGGTTACTTCAACTCATTTCTCCCGGAGATTCAATTTAGTAAGGGTTTCCCGGAGTATTCTGCACTTCGCAAATAAAATGAAAAAGATCCTGCAGGGTTAGAAACATTTATCTAACTATAGTCATGTTGAAAGGTCTGGAATATCAACAATACTCTGAAAGACTATACTAAATACCGAAGAAATACATAACCATCAGTTAGCATTTTATTAGTAGCGGGAATAAAGAGGGTCGTTGATATACTTTAACACATTCAAAGCAAACGACATGCAGAATGTTAAAACATGAAATACCATTAACTCAGGAGCAGAGATGATAACAACAGCATTGCCATGAATCCTTCCTCCTTCATTAATGTCCAATCCAGCAAGCACTGGTGTGTGATACAATAGCGGCTCCAAGGGAGCATCTAACTACTAAGAACAGAACAAAAGAGCATTGAGCTCTGCAACTGAACAAGCTAGAAATTACTTTGCTATTTTATATGGACAAAAAAATTATCAATTTCGCTGACCCTTGGGAATGGATCGATTTGCCTATTTATACAACTCTTTAACCCTAACCCTAACTTACTACATTTGAATAAAATACAATATCTGGGGGCCGGTACTACCTACGCCACCCTACAAAAGACCTGGAGACGGAATAGGCCTGCCAGGTCAGAGGAAGAAGATAAGAATGTACACCGGAAGAATCGGCCTCAAGAAGAGAGCCGAGAAGAAGAAAGAAGAAAGTAGGTCCCTCTGGAATCGAGGCTACATGCCTCATAAATGGGAAATGCAGCACCCTGTCTCCAATGTGCCAGGTATACCTTTGAACAGCGCCTCGGGAAGATCACCCTGTCAGAAACCAACTATCGAGCCAATGCCTCTTAATGTGTCCAACTACCTTCTGACAGTCTTAATTAACCACCTCTGAAAGTGACCGGTCGGCCTCGGTGACTGGGACGTAGATCACCTTAAAGAATACAAAATTATGGATCCAGAACTCTGGGATTTGGGAACTTACGTCCCCAAAAGAATAAAGAATACTAAATACTTAAATTTCTCTGGCCCCCGGAGAAATTCAAGGCTGTTTATTATCACCAAAGGCCTGAAGGAGACGAAAAATGCCGTCTTCATCAATCTTCTTTAAACTAGCCCTTCTGAATCTGGCCATCTCAACTTGTTCCCCCAGTTCCGGAACACTACTTCTAAACTCATCCGCCATCTTTGCGGCGTCATGGCCTCTGAGCACCACCTTGGTCAACTTAACCATTTTGGCCCCATCTATCCCCTCCGGAGATTGATACCAGGAGCCCACCATTTCGTCAAAACCTCCCAAAACTGACTCCTTGGGAGTATTAGTATCTGCGCTGAAGGGATCCATCCCGGAAGCCTTTATTACAAAGGATTTACATAAATTAAAAGAATATTTTAATTTGTTCACCTTTCCTTATAAGGACTCTACCAGTTTCTTGGATACCTCCAATGTGAGGTCCAGTCTAGAGTGCTGAGTCTTTACGAAATCAAACGATTCCTCACCCAGAATTTTGGATTCAGAAATTATCTCTTCTCCCAGGGTGAGGAGATCTTCGAGCTCTGCCTTCCACGCCTGGTAATTCTTAGCATCACTCTCCCACTACTCAATTAGTGCTTCCACCTAGAGAATAACCTGCCGGGCTGTGTATAGATCTGGGAGGGTGGATACTAGGAAACGCCGGATGTTTCCTATCTGCAGATTGGCCCATTCATCAACTGCTTGGGCTTTCTTCTTCATTACTCGCAGGGAGTCTATGTCGCTCTGCGGTAATTCTTCTGAGGTGGAGGCCTATGGAGGGACGGCGCTGATGGGTCTGGCCAGCTCATAAAACAACCCAAGAAGGTTGGCATTTTTCTCCTTTTCTGCTTTGAGCCTCTGGGCCTCTTTCTCATATCGGGCCTCCACTGCCCTTGTTGCTTCTTTCAGCAGGTCTACTTCACCCTACTTTCCTCTTTTGCCCAAGTGTACCTCGGTGATATTATAGTGTGCAGGGTCTGTAGTCGCTTCATCGACATCTGGGGGAGGCGTTGCTACTACCACAACTGTTTCTCCGCCCGGCCTAGTTCGCAATGTGTGAACCGTCCGGGCCTTCTTTATCTTTGGCGGGGCCTCAGCCAAGGCCATCATTTCGGCCAGAGAGATAGGGGCCGTTGGAGTGGATGGGGCTTTTCTTTTCTTGCTTTCCACCAGCCACAGAAGCGGGAGAGGTGGCCTTCCTACCAGAATCTGTTCTTCTGATGCTCTCCCAGTGTCTGGTGGTGGTTGCTCCTTTTCAACATGCACCTCCTCTGCCTTTCCTGCCGGCACTTCTTCTCTTTCTTTTTCTGCCGGCACTTCTTCTTCAGCAACATCCTCAATCTCTATATCCTCAGCCTTGTCCGTGATGTCGATCGGTGAATCTGGACCTTGGTCGGCCTCTTCGAGGATTACCTCTTCAAGTTGCTCTTCTCCCTCATCTGTTTCTGCCCCTGGCTGGGTTTCTTCTATCATTAGCATCTCTTTGGGCAGTATGGGAGGTATCTGGCCAAGATTCAACGTTTGGGCTGCTGTTATTATGTGCCCGAAGGTCGCTCCCGGGAGTGGCCCTTGGAACACGGCGGGTGGGGTTACGGTTGTTCCTGAAGTTCTGGGTCTGGGTTCCCCAGCAGATGCCTTTAATTCACTTGGCAGTTGTTGGCCCATTCCCAAACCTTATACTGCCTGAGCCCCAGAGACAATCTTTAGGTTTTGCTCTTTTGTTTGCTATTCTTCTTGTTCTGCAACTTCTTCTTCTAGGTCCCGGAGGTCCACATCCTCTTGTTCTTTCTCCGGGATTTCCATCTCTGCCTGTGTGTCTCCTCCTTGCAAGTTTCCAAACTCATCGGTTACAAATAGATCAAACTCTTCTTCTGGAGGGGGATTGGCTGGGTCATCTGTTTGTTCCGCCTCTTTCTCCGGTTCTGGGGAACTGGAAGAGAGGATCTCTACCTCTTTGGGGAGGGATGCCCTTGGCGCTGGTTCCTCCTTTGGGTGCTGGATGTGCTTTCTTTTCCTTTGAGTGATTAGAGGCGGCCCCGCATCTGCTATTTCTACTGCCTCGATGGGATCCACCCCCGTCGCCATCGTCATTAAGGCAGCCAGTGATGGGGAGGAAGGAGGATGAATTGGCCCGGACATGAGCGGGGGAGTCGCCAACTCGTCAATAGTTTCTCCCTCATTTGTTGGGAGGCCGCCATGGATTGCTGAAGCTGTTCTTGTATGGGAATTTGCTATGCAGAGGGGGTCAAGGCTACTCCCTTTCCTTTGGCTGCGCCTTGTGCAGGAGTCCCAGCTGGTGAAGATGTCCTGGCCCCCGAAGTCGATCTTAATACCGGTGGTGAAGTTACTCTTTATGTTGGTCAGGGACCAAGGCGCGCACTCCCGGAGCACACCTGCTTAAAATATGTATGACTTCACTTGATAATTGCCTGAGTGAAGTCCTCTATTGTGTGATCTTCTTGGGTGGCCCAGTTTATTGCGGGCACTGCTAATTTATCAATCCCCTTTTCCCAGTATTGGGGATCTGTGGTAGGGGTGGTGTCAGAAAAGCCCTCCGGGAATCTCTGGAGCTTTAGCTCCTGCATCATTCCAGCCGTCATCCTATCATAATGCCAGTTACACACATCTATATCATCCTGGCGATCTGCCCAGAAGTCTTCTATGTGTGCTTGGTGGGGCTCTGAGGCCCGAGGTAGTGCTATCGCAATTCGGCCATGCGGATCAAAGTTCTTCCGCGCCAGATAAAATTCCTGCAAGTTGTAACTTTTAAGCTTGTTGTTTGCCTCCTTTGCGGTGGCCAGACTGTAGGTATAGTTCCCATAAGAGATTGGGAATGAAACATTGGTGACCTTCTTGAGACCCAAGAAGGCATGCAGCTCCATCATTTGTCTGCAGTACTCTAGCAGCACGATGTTGTCCCCGCAATGCCTGGGCAACAAGTAGGGTTTCCCAGAGAAGCCGGCGACCCTAATGTAGGTATGCTGCTGGAATTGAATGTAGTAGTGCCCATAACTACTTACCAATTTCATCGCCTCCTTAGATAGGCGGTATCCGGCATCCC
>MU224574.1:2824265-2835540 GCA_018584345.1 Thuja plicata
AGACTCCTCACTTGAGTCCTTGGTCTGCAACATCCACTAGCTGCACTATTTCTTCTTTTCCCAAATCTTGAACTTGGGCTCTGATACCACTCTGATAGGGAGCCTCCTTGGTAACCTTCTGAGTTTGATTTAAAATCTTAATAGGTCTCTCTTAGGACCTCTAAGGCTTCCTCAATCCACCCTTCAACATCTTGAAGAATCAGTTCTTCCTCTTCAACCAAGGAAACTAACTATCATGTTAAAAAACACCATTCTTGTGTTCCACAAGAACCTTCTTCACAAACCACTCCAAGCCCTACACTTAAGTTTGCATTTTTAGGAGGGTTAGGGCTTCAACATACTTCATTTTTCCATTCCAACCTAGGTTTGAAACCACCAAATTGATCCATATTGCCATTGGGTTCTAGTTCCTACTTTCTAGGCCTTGTAGCCTTTTTGCACAATTAGCCCTCCTAGTTTTTAGGAAACCTTAAAAAGAGAAAAAATCTCTCAAAGGAACCCTTGATATTTTTTGATATTTTTTAGGTAAGGAAAAAACCCACAAGGAGTTTCTAGGTCCCTTAGCTTGGAACTATCTGTACACCCTGTTATCAGAAAATGGCACAAATCTTGTTTTTAGGCCAGTTTGGAGTCTTGGGCTTCAAAATGTGTCTTGTTGGATATTTGGGTAGTCCTCCACCTTAGGGAACACCTGAAAAACACCATACAACACATACATGTCCTTATTTTCTCATGAGAACACCTCTTGCACTTTTTAAATCAACTATCACTTGCTTCCTCTAACCGGGCTATGAGTTTAGCTCGCCTAGGGAAAGTGCTTAAAAATATAAGCCAGCACTTTGAGAGCTCCTCCTTCCATAGAATGGTATCTCCATGGACCTATTCCCAATCACTAGATGGCCATACAAAACCAACCGTGGGAAGTGGAGTTAGGTCCACATCTCTGCCCCTTGCTCAAAACGGGACAGCAAACAATCCCAAACTGAAAGAATTTTTAAACCACAAACAAAACACAACTAAAAAACAACTAAAAAAAAACTTAATGAGTGAAAAATATTGGTAACATGTATAAAAACAACCTCCAATGATCATAGATTTAATTTCAATCCATTCAATACAAAAACAACACCAAAATGCTTCAAATCTGCTATTTTTTCTAGAAAAACCCTTGGCTCCAAGACAACAGTCCGTACAAATGAATTCCTCTCCCCCAATAATTAGGGTTTTTCCACCTTATATCCCTTAGAAAAAATTTTCTCCACCCTCCTATGGGTTCAAACTTCTTAAAACATCGATTTCCTTTAGACAACAAAATGTTGTCAGCAACTTTGAAAAGTTGCTAATGTTGCATAGCAACATTTTTCATTTTTTAGCCAATAACACTTTTTAAGTGTTTCCTTCATCAACCTACCTTAGTTAACTTTAGGTAGACTACCTAGGGTATCTATGGACCCTAAAAAATTCTATGACATCATCCTAACATTTGATGACATCATCACATACACCATATTTAAATGGAGCCAAAAAGAGCTATTAACACAAGAAAAGAAGCACAAAATGAAAACAACCTAAACTACTCTTGGTCAACATGACCTTATATATTTACATTTCCCTACTAGAGGGTCTTACACACACTAGTACACCAAAATGACAAGAGACTACCATATTTTCTTGGCATCTCTAGGGTGCTCCTGCACCATCTAGGTTCCAGACAGTTTGTTCAATCCCTCAATGAGGCATTTGAAAAGATACCAACCATTGCAAAATTTATTGGGATTTGACCTTCAATAGATAGAGTCAAAGCTTTAGTGAGAGAATAGTGGTATAATGCCCATGACAAAGCATCACTTTATTTATGCTAGGGTTTCTGCAGATTACGACGTATGTTCTTATTACAATGTATATTCATCATATTGACTAATATCTATAATATGCTCTTAACCAATGGCTAAAATATAAGACATCCCTCAAATGGTGAGTATGCGGTGGCAGCTTGTTGACCAGTACATGGTGGATATACCATAAACATGAAGGAAACTAGCTGAATGAATTGCAAACTGGCCTGGAGGTGTGATGAACGATCTATTGGATTCTTCAGTTGTGACTTCTAGCTAGATTCAATAGAACAAGAGCCTTCTTCGCGCACAGAATGGTATAGTTTCCTTCCGCTTGCATGCATAGCTCGATCACAAATGAGCCTTTCTTTTTCCTTTTTTTTTGTTTATAATCAAGAGGGTTTCGCAATTATGATGATATCATTGCTATTGCGATAGCGTTGGGGGCACTTGAAAAAAAAAACAAAAACCACACACAAATGGTAGCACCATCGCAAATTAGCATCAAAATTTGACCCCAAATGTTGTAGTGGTAGAGAGAGAGAGAGAGAGACCCAGTGAAGGTCTTGGAGAGAGCTAGAGGCTCTAGGAGAGGAACCTCCTCATCACTGAGACTAAGGTTACAAATGAACCCCCACCTAAAAGACAAAAGGTTGAAATAGGAGAACCTTCTCAGAAAAAGGAGAAAAAGAAAGATAGGATTGGTGCTCTCATAACTGGAAATAGAGCATATGACCATCAACTGAGAAAATAGATAAGAGTAGGAAAGAAGCTTGAAAAGGATGACGAAGAGGAGGTAGATATGCCTCTCAAGACTTGTACAGATGAGAGATTGATATATCAAGATGAATTCCTAAAAGATGACAATTTCATCAAAATAAAGGAATTCAGGGACTTCCTCATATGGAATAAGAAACAACAAGTTGGTGCACAATTATAGTTAGTAGGTGATGACCCAATGACCATAGAGGCTCTATAGGCATTGCAAGATTATGATCCTAAATTAGAGTAGATAACACCAGAGCAGGAAAGACAACTGGTCAAGGCCAATGGTATGTTACTAGTGGAGGGTTGGGATTTAGCCTCTGCTTTTATTATTTATCAGATTAAAAGACAACCTGATGTAAAATTGTCATCAGAAACATAGGTTGATGACATGATTAGAGGATTTGGATACAGTCCAAAATCCCAGGCATTAGCAATGTGGAGCTTAGCTCCAAAAGATCAAAAGCCAGCCCTATTCAATATTCAGGAGAAAAGGGAAGGTGACAAGATTATCTGATCAGTCTAGAACATAGGAGACTTGGATATTTCCCAAGTCCTCACACATTTTGCTCAGCCAAATGAGGCTAAGGCAGTTCAAATGTCTGAGAAACTAAAGAATCTCACTAGTGATATTGTTAAGGACATAGAGCTTGGTATGATTAAAATTAAAGCACAAGAGATTCTCATAGGAGAGCTTACACAACAACTTCTTGATGTAATAGAACCTACCTCTACAGATCCAAAAGAGGTCTAGGATGTTGAAATCCAAATAGAGGATACAAAGGATACAACAACAGAAACAAAGCAAGAGGTTAAGGAGCACAACAATGTGATATTAGGTGCATTAAAATCAATTTTGCAGCATAGGGTAGATGTTATAAAGGATAAGATTGATGTGGTATATGGAGCCTATGGAAAATTGCCAGGCTTGCAAATAGAGGTGAACAATTTTATCTCAATTTTGAATCCCTATTATGCAACATGGTCTAGAAGAACAACACTTTTTCAAAGATTGGCATCTTTGAAACCACATAGGCTAGACTTTTCAGAGATAGTTACCCTAGTTGGAACTAAGATAGAGAAAATAGGAGCCACCTTGTCATTCTTCAAAGGAAAATCAAATTAGACAGAGGCAAGGTCGAGCATATTTGGACCAAGCTACAATAGATTTGTGCCTCCAATCAAATCAGAGGACAATTAGATTAAGCCACTAGGGCTATGGGGCTCAGAGTTTGACAATGTGCTTCCCAATAAAGAATTTTATGTTTCTAATCAAGGAGAGATGGACATGGAAAGATTTAATAAGATTCTAGATAAAGCAACTAAGGCAAAAATAGGTTGTAATAAATTCATCATAGATGTTAAGAGTATAATTGATGTCAGGTGGGAAAGATAGAAGGCCCATTTGGAGAGTATATAGAGCTTTGAGTGGCCAAAAGAGGAAGATGTTACAGCATGGGACATCTTAACGAATCCAAAGAAGAAAAATCCTATCACAATTGACCTAGACATCATGGATGAAGAATAGAAGGACACATGGCACCTGCTCTTTGAGCAGAGGAAGGTTAGAAATCTTAAAGATTAGTGTAATATAGCCTATATTGGTGGTCAATAGATCTTATTTCATATATTAGATGCTATCCTGAACATATACAGACAAAGGCACCAAAGATCACAAGAAGACAAGGAGCAAATTAGATCTTATTCTTCAGTTTTGTCCATCCACCACTTGGCACTTTCTTGACTTTTGTCTTTTCTAGTTTTTAGGGTTAGGTCTTTTAAACCATCCGAAGCTTGTTGTATCCTTATCTTAAGGATTCCAAGATGGTTTAGGGATATATATTGAACTCATTGTAACTTTCATAAGGATTGGGAGATTGATGAAATATAATTGCAAGGCAGACTTCTAAAATTTGTCTGAGCCTTTGTACTAATTGTCTATCTGAATGTATTTTAAGCTTTAAGACATTAATACAATATATTGCAATCTCTTTTTCTGTATCTTGATTGTCTCTTTTAATTTATGTTACAGTTCTTGTATGTTTATTTGTAAGGCACTTGGACATACTGATCACAAGGTGGTTGTGTAGTCATTTGTAAGCTCCTTTAAGGAAGGATTAGTTATTTCAAGTGACCCCAGAGAACTTAGCATTAGTCTAAGGATTTGATTACAATTATATAAATAGAGGATAATCTGTAAGGCATTTTTTCTTTATTGCAAGTATTTTATTGATCACCTTACTGTGGATCAATACTAGATATTGAATTAGCAGCCCATAGGATCAGGCACTGGTTTATAGTTTTTCTTGTAGTTGTTCAATCATCTAGCATATTTAAAGAACAATCATTCAAATTACATTACATTTATAAAATAACATACATTCCTAAGTAATTGTACTCACAAAGTATACAATTAAAGTTTACCAATTCCTTTAAGAGATGGTCAAATAGGTTATCCCTCCTGAAGCTCATAAGAACTAAAAAAGGAAGAAGGATGAAAATCATTATTGCATTACTGTTTGCTATTGTCAAAATACTAGTCTGGCTCATAAAGCTCTGTATCAGGATATTCATAATCATTTGCATAGTTGATCCATTAAAAGGCATTCAACAAGTTAGTAAGAAGATAATCCACTTAAAAGATACTGTTAGTTAGTAATCATCCATAGGTAATACCTGTCTAAGTCAGTTGATCTAAAAAAAGAAGGAGGAAGTAATAGTTTCCCCAGATTTTATCTAATACCCTCATCAATTAGGGATTTCTCTTGCTTGAATCAGTTATTTCAAATATTGGGAGTTATAGAGTTAAAACAAGAATTCAAGCATATTTTGAGGTTTAGCGAGAAAAATCCCTTACAAACTGGCGACTCTACTTGGGAATTAAAATTTTTGTATATCCTAGATTCTCTAGTGTAGTATTTTTCAAATCTTTCAATCTAGTTAAGTTTTCCCATCTGAGTCACCCTAAAAAATTGGCGACTCTGCTGAGGATTTAAAAAGAATTTTATATCCTAGTTTCTCTGGTGTAGTATTTTTCAAATTTTTCATACTAGTCTCAATTTGGCCCATCCAAGTCACACTAAAAAAATGGTGACTCCACTGGGGAGTTGAAAATATTATCACAATCTCTGGTTGTGAAGAAGATTCAATTCTATTGGGGAATTTTAAGTAAAAATTGAAAATAAACTTTTAAGGAGTCTCTAGTTGAAAGTTGAAGCAAGTTATAGTTGAGTTTTGCCAGTTTTAAGGTCATTCTAGTAGTATTTAGCATTTCCCAAATTTGTGATTGGGTGGCGACTGTAAAGAAAATCTCTGTGAATCAGTACATAAGTGAAAATTTTCTATCAATGACTGTTGCTAATTCTCAAATCTTTTGACTTATTTGAATATTCTTTTCGCAATAAAGTGACTGCATGAGATCTTAAACTTAACCTTTAAACCCAACTTGCAACCCTGATTATCCTTTCGAGACAACGCAACTGAGCAATCTCAAAGTCATTGAAGGAATTCTTTAACTCTAATTTTTTAAAGAGATTCTCCACACACCATAGGATCAAAATTTGCATCTACGCTTTGCGTGCAATCTCACAAAGACTAGAGGAATATTCTCTTTTCCAAGAGACAACCTGACTAAAAGGAAATTGCCAAGTCTCAATAGGAAAAATAATATTCTCATATTACAAAGAGACTTCGTGACTTAAATAAAATGTATGAAATAAAGCATATGACTTGAGTGACCGGGTTTTATGAAAAGGTAACAAAAAATTAGAAAGGATTTGAAGGAGCTAGGGTTTTCTCAAATATGCATGGAATTTGACCTAGGGTTTAGGGATTTTGCACTCTTTCTTGATTTTGGCTTTGAATATCATCATTTGTAGAGGGATTTTGACAACTGTAGATAGGATTTTAAAATTTTAAGCACAAAATGACTAAGAACTTCAAAAAATTTCTGGCAGACTACAAAAATTGTAAATACAACCAACAGTGGTTCTATCTGAGAATTCTTAAATGCGAGTTCAATTCAAGAACCACAAAACTCTGGTTGTAGACCAAGAAAAAGACACTCACTAACCTATTGTAGAAAGGAAACACACAATTGAAAGAAACACACTCATATAGATATAATACAAAATTTACTTGTGCATAAAATTTTCATTCTCAACTGAAGAAAGGCTTCAAAAATTGCCCATGCACTGGCAATTCAAATTCTTCTTCATCCATGTTCTTCAAGATATAGGAATCTTTACCAAAGCTCTGAGAAACAATAAAGGGACCAAGCTATAAGGATTCAAACTGCTTGTCCTTCCCTTTATCCTCTTCTCTTACATTCCACTAGAGTACTAGATCACCAGGTATAAATTTTCTATTTCCCGCTCTTTTATCAAAAAGATACTTCATTTTTTGTTGCAACTTTATGTTCTCTTTCTGACCTTCTCTTCTGATTTCATCAAGCTCTACTAAGTGCATTATTCTATCTTTCATTGGGTCAGAAATTTCTAACTCTTCCTCTTGAATAAACTTGTATATAGGTAATAAATTATTCATAGGCATTCTAGAGTGTAAACCATATACAAGTTCAAAAGGAAATTTACCTATTTCTTTCTTGACTGTTATTCTTTCATTCTATAGAGCTAGTTTCAATTTTGTGTTCCAAGCTCTTTTGTTCTTTGCCAAGGTCTTCTTTAAAATCTTCAAAAATGCTTTTATTGCTAGATTCTGCTTGGTCATTTTATTGAGGATGATATGGGGATGAATAAGACATTATGATTCCATATCCATCACAAAACTCCCTATTTTATCTGATCTAAAACACATAGCATTATCCATCACTAGCTTAGTAGGGACACCAAATCTGGTCAGAATTTTTTCTAGTAAAAAATCAGAAACCACTTTGCTAGTTTCTTTCTTGGTGGGAATGGCTTCAATTCACTTTGTAAAATAATCAGTGGCAACAAGCATCCAAATGTGTCCTCCACTAGATTTCTTTTAAATTTTTTGTATAAAATCAATACCCCACATTGCAAAAGGTGCTTCAACACTCATCGAGTTCAATAATAGGGCACCTGAGAACTTCAACTTATTTGATAACCTTTGGCAAGGCTCACATTTTTTGAAAAATACACGAGTATCCTTGAATATGCTAGGCCAATAATATCCATCCCTTAAAATCTTATGGGTAGTGGTTTTAGCAGAAAAATGCCCTCCACATACTCTAGCATTCATTTCAACTAGTACTTTGTCAGCTTGGCTCTTATCTAAACATAATAACAGTACACTATTTCTGTCTTTCCAATACAAATATCCTTGAGCTAGGGTGTACTTCTGAGCTTGTAATTTGAGACTCCTCTTTTGATTGTCTGACATGACTTCAGGACACCTGGCATTCTTAAGTTAATACATGATATCAACATATAATAGTTTTCTTTCAATATGTGTTACTATTGAATCTTGTATCACTATATTATTCACTTGTATCAAGTTTAGATTTTCTTTTGTCATAAGTTTTCTAGACCTTGTCCTCTAACCAATTTTGTAACATGGATTTCTAAGTGAAATTCCTTAATTCTATTATTCCAATTACATCTCTTACCAGTCACTTCTAACTGGGTAAGAATGCCTTTTACTGTTGAATGAGGTACATATGCAATAAATTTTGCACATACCAAGTAGGGTCTAAGTGATTTAACAACTTTCACCAAAGCTAAGCCTTCTTCTCCATCATTTCATAGTTTAGTTCTGCAGCTTGGAGGGATTTGCTAAAGAATGCAATTGGATGTTCAAACCCCTCCTCATATTTCTGAAGTAAAACAATAGCAATAGTATGAAAGGATGCAAATGAGAATAAAGAAAAGGGCTTACTATAATCAGGAGAATTTAGAATGGGGGCCTCATGTACTACTTTCTTAATATTTTCAAGAGCTAACTGAGCTTCTTCATTCCACTGAAATTGGCTTGACAATTTCAGCAAAAATTGCAATGAATCTTCTGACAAAATTGATATTCCCTAGGAAAGATTGCACACCTTTGATATTCCTTGGAGAAGTGACCTTTTGAATAGCCTCTATTTTTTCAGGGTCAATCCTTACTCCATCTTTGGACACTATATGTCTCAATAGCTTTCCCTCTGTGACTAAAAATTGACACTTTTTAGGATTTAGTGAAACACCATATACTAAAGCTTTATTAAAAAATTTCTCAAGGTGGTCACAATGATCCCTTAATTTATTAGAAAATGCAGTAAATTCATCTTGGTAGATTACCATGAATACGTCAATAAACTCCTTGAATGCTACATCCATGGCTCTCTGAAAAGTTGCTCCTGCATTTATTAATCCAAATGACATTTTAACATATACATAAGCTCCCCATGGGGTAGTAAATGCAGTTTTAAACTATTTTGACTCTTTTACAAGTACCTAGTTGTAGCCTGAAAAGCCATCCATCATTGATAATAGCTCACAACCAGTAACTTTATGCAACATTGCTTCCATATTTGGTAATGAATAGTTTTCTTTCAAGGATACAATGTTCAAATTCTTGAAATCAACACATAATATTATATCACCATTCTCTTTTCTTACTGGTACTAGATTTGAAACCCAAGTTGAATGTTTGATAGGCTAGATAATTCTTGTATCCTTTAGTTTCATCAACTCCTATTGCATTTTAGGAGCCAACAGTGGATTAATGGGTCTCTCTTTTTGTTTGAATGGTTTAACATCTTTCTTAAGTGGGATTTCATTTTGTAAAAGGTCTTCCCTATAAGATTTTAAATCTTCATATAACCATGCAAACACATGCTTATGTTTTCTCAATAATTTTATCAAATTGGTTCTGACATGGGAATCCAATCATTTTCCAATATAAACTATATGAGGAGTAGTCTCTGAACCTAATTTTATCTCCTCTAAATCCTCAATCTTAGTATTTCTTATTCTTGATGTATGTTCACTCTGATCACTAAACAATGCCTCTAGTTCTACCAATCCTTTACGAATATGATTAGAACTTAGTTGGACAACCTCATCCCCTAGTACACAATCCTTACCGTCAATGAACTCAAGTAAAATATTGCAATCTATGTGCTGGTCTTCATAATGATCAAGGCATTGAATAAATCTGAGGATATCTTGGTCATCTTCAAATACTTGCCAATTGTAAATATTGTCAGGGACAACTGGTCTTGTTTTAACCTCAACTATTGATACCCCATTTAATGTCAAATCATCAGTTTTAAAAGCAACATTAGCTAAGAAATCTTCCATAATATTTTTAGACCTTTCTATCCAATTTATATTGAAGGCATCAAAAAATTCTATTTGGTCCCAAATAGCATGTCTATACATCTTTAATCTATCATTCTTCATAGTATATTTGGACCTTACTTGTGCTACTACTAACTCTGAGTCACCATAAACTTTTAGACATTTTGTACCATGTTTAGCAGAAAGGTCTAGCCCTAAAAAAAAGCCTCATATTCTGTCGTATTGTTTGTACACTGAAAAGATAACATGAATGAATATTTAAATGCAGTATCTGATGGAGAGATATGTAAGACTCTAGCTCCTAATCCTTCTTTAGAACAGGCTCCATCAAAATACATTTGCCATAAACCATCACTCTTTGTAGTCAACTCCTTCACCAAAGGATCAACATTCTTACATTGGTGAGCACTCGTTTTTATTCTGAAATTCTCCATATCAATATCAAAAGAATAATTAATATTTGTATCTTCATGCAATTCTATCATATGAGGTGTCCTACCTTCTCTAGATACCTTTACATTATTCCCAACAATATTGAAAGAGGCATATGAAAAATCACACTGAATACTGCCCCCATTGAAGCACTCCATTTTTTGGACAACAACATGCCATAATGTGGTGGGATATCAACCACCAGTACACTCATAGTCAACACTGTATCAGGGCCTCAATGGTTCCAACAATAGGGATTTCTGTAAGAAGTATTAAAAGAATGAAAACACTAACATGAAGTAATCCAAGAAAATGAAATGCAAGAAGATTTTACCATAAACCACAAGTGAGATAAAGATGTCAAGATCAACTATCAAACATATGAGAAACTCCAAGAATCCAACAAAGAGCCAAGAGATTTTGGTAAGGGGAAAAGAAAAGAAAAAACCCTTTGTGAATAAGAATATGGAAAAAAAGCCTATGGATGAGAGCAATAAGCTCAATACAATAATGAGAGCAAAATGAGAGATTGAGAGAGAGAGGAGAAGATTATTCAAGCAAGTTTGTGAGAGACATCTCTTAAGTAGAGATGAGTGGAGGAGTTTTCATGTAACTCCCTTCTCCTATGGATTCCACATTCATATTGTGTGTGTGACAAATGTGTGATTCCTCTTAAGGAGGAATATCTATTTTCCTTATTAAAGGAAATACAAAATAGTGACATGTCCTCCTACTTGGACTAGAGGAAAAATACAAATAAGGATACCTTGGTTTATCCTTTTAATTAAATATTTTCAACCAAGGAAAGATTAATTCTAACACCCCCATTTAATCTTTACTTAGGGGATTTTCATCAAGGAAATTAAACCCAAATTTTTACAATGAGAGTGAAATGTCTCTTTACAAAATCTGCAACTTGGTCTTCAATATAGGGAAGAGATTTGATTGTCTTGATCCAAGTCTTGATGTAAACTTCTT
>MU224574.1:2850202-2866142 GCA_018584345.1 Thuja plicata
TTAGGAGTGTATTGTCACTGAATGGTGCATAATTTGAGGGCATGATTATGGCATTTTTCAAACTCTTCCTAGATAGGGAGCAATAGGTCAATGTTAGGGTTTTGTTCTTATATGCTCACTAATCCTTATTTTACAATAACATAATGACTTATTGAAGTGTTGTGCCGCAGGCAACAGGTGCATCGTTTGACGCTCACAACTATCTTTGGTAAATTTGATCTTAGTGGTTGCAAAGATGCTAACCTCTCAAATAATCCAGTTCTCACTAACCATGTTGCATAGTAGGGGTTCAATGTTGATACAAAATTGTTGAATTCAACCTGTTGGCCTGGAAATTTACCATAGGATCCATATACTATATCTATTTTACCCTTTATTATATCGATTATATGCTGCAAAATTTCCATTAAGGCTCCCAAAACAACATTATTATGCTCCTTAATGCCATCCTCTATTTCTGCTGCAGTATACTCTATTTCCTCTTTTTGAATTTCAACATTTGCTCCTTCTTTATGTAATACAAGGGAAACCTCAAGCATTTCTTGTAGTTTCTGAGTTAGGTTTGCAATAATATTTTCCATTGCATTTATCTTCATTAGACCTAACTCCCTATCTTTTGCAATCATGCTTGATTCATCAAACAATTTCTGATATCTATCAGACATTTGTACTACCTTTGCCTCATTTAAATGAGAAAAATGTGTTAATTCCTGAGATATTTCCAGGTCTCCTGTATTATGCGCTGACAATATTATCTTGTCTCCTTCTATCTTCTCTTGAACATTTATTAGTGATGGTTTATGGTTCTTTGGAGAAAGAGACCACATTTCAAGGTCTTGAGACTTAGAATCATACCCACACCCTCTTATCACCTCTCCTACTTGGGTTTCTATGGAAATATTAATATCAGGTTACCTCCTAATTTGATCTATTATAAATGTTGAGGCTAAGATCCATCGCTCTACCAGGAGCATGCTACTAGATTTTACAAGTTGCTTGGCTTCATCAGGAGTCATACTTTCTGAATATGGATCATATTCTTGGAGGGCTTGTAATGATTCACTTGTGATTGCCTCTCTTCCTTGTGACTTCAAATGTGCTGCAACTTGTTCTTTTTTTTGCCATATTAAGAAGTCTTTAAATTCTTTTATTTTGATGAATTCATCATCCTTTAGAAACTCAACTTGCTGTAATTATCTTTCATCTTTGCATAGAAGGAGGGGCATTTCTACATTGTTAGCAATATCCTCCCTCTTCTTCTTTCCTTCTCTTATCAACTTCCTTAGTTGATGATCATATGCACTGGTCCTTGTGAATAGGGCACCAATTCTATCTTTCTTCTTCTTGTGGGTCTTAGGTACAGAGGGCTCCCCTACTTCCATTATTTTTTTCTTATGTGGGGGCTCTTCATCCACTTTAGCCTCTTGTGCTTCTGTCAAATTAATAATATTTTCCTCATTTTGAGGTTGTTGATCTTGAAGTGGTGGACTATGAATAGAGTAGCTACTATTATACTTTGATGAAGATTTCTTATTGGGACCTCTGTCCTTATCATCAACCTGATCTTCAAGTTGATTTCTTAGCAAGCTATGATTCTCTATCATTTTCTCTAACTTTTGTAAGGAATCTTCCAAATGAGATTCCTTTCCTCTTCAATTGCTGCTCAAGCTCCAATAGATCATGATACTTTGATAATCTAGATGCAATCACATCCTCTCCAAGGATATTTCTTATTGAATCTTCCTCTTCACAAGGCTGATGCCATTTAGTCATATGGATGGTAGGTGTTAAGAGATTCTTGGCACTCTCAATGAATCCTTCTGTATCAATATACCTTTATATGGAAAAATTCATCCTATAATTCCTTAGCCCTCCATTAACAGGGTCATGAGCCCTCTTTCCAACTATAAAATCTGAGGCAATGAACTGCCTAGGGGTGAAATTTCCCTTCTTGTGAGGGGCTAGATGCTCTTTATCTGTCAACATGAGCTGCCATAGAAACCCCATCATTACAATCATTGGTGGCACTTTGTAGGAAAAAATATGTGGTGGCTGTGAACAACCATACACTCTAATCAATGTAAAATTATGGTGACTATAGAAGTCACCCTAGTTATGATCACCATTCCACTTGTCAACAAATTGACAAGGTCTCAACAATTGTAGCACTTTTACTTTAAGTCCGGTCATGTCTAATCCCAAATTACTCATCAATGGATAAACTATCCAATTCTCAAAAGCAAAGAATTCTTTCTCCCGGGAGGTGTAATTCCACACTCTCAACCATAATTGCACTGGGTTATGTTTTCCTTGGTAGAATCTTCTAAGTTGAATATTGGATAAATCCATAATAGGGAAATTGTAAAACATGATGAGGTTCATCAACAATGAATATTGTAGGAATGCTTCCTACCTTGTTCTGAATATCTAGGAATCCTTGATGCATTTTATCAACCACAAACTGTATATAATCATAATCTATACTCACATAGGGACTCTACGATTCCAAGATTATCATCAACATATCTGATGATACCCTTTCTCTCCCACTGTCTACTCCTAAGACTCTACATAGGGCATACGATATGTATTTCATGTAGAAGGCTAAGTCTTTATAAAAATATGGTGATGGATCACTAGGAATGGGGGAAATATAATTTCTAGTTCCTTTAGGCGCATGGGCCTAAATTGACATGGAAACAATACCAGCCTCTTTCCAGTGTATCTAGCAGCTATGAATTTCAAATTGATCTCTTTAGGACAGGGGTTATAAATATTAAAGACATTCATAAAAGAGGTTTAGTCTTGGGTTACTAAGACACTGCCATTATCCTTCTTGATGGATTTGGATATAGTATCATATCTACTAGCCAATTCTAAAATCAAATCTACATCAATGAAAACATCAGGAACAACTAATTTGGCTAGTCCACTCGTCCAAGGGTTTGAAATAGGCATAGCACCATCACTGTTCTTATAAAAATAATTAAATAGATGGTAACCAGAATAGTCTGGTGTCTTATTAGTTCTCTGATTACTCTTTACTGAAGATACCTGATGTAGTTTCTGCTCCTACCTCAAAGCCTTCTTGATAGCAAAGTCCATAGTTTCAAGCTCATGCATGTCAACTTCAAATCCAATCTCAGGACGTAACACAAGAATAAATTTGAGGGTTCTAAACCACTCATCCTGTTGGTACTATTGCACATACTTGACCAAATGGAAAAACCTCTCATGATACTGGGTAATAGAAAAAACCCCCTATATCAGGTTTTGGAGCTCAGCCACTTTTCAGTCATAATATAGCTGTGGTAACTACCTCTTACAAAAAAGAATAAGAAAATCATCCCAAGAGATCTCTTCTGGTTGCATCCTCTTCTCTGCCATCTCATTATTCCACCATGTACTAGCTTCCCCAGTCAACTAAAAAGCACCCCACATTGCTCTAGATTCGCCAGAAAGATTGCAAACGTGGAAATACTTTTCCATGAATACAATCCATGCCTCAACCTCGTCACCAATAGTCTTACCATTGATGGTAGGAGGTATGACCTTCTTTAGGTCCTTTCTCAGTTCCTCCGCTATTCTTTCCCTGTTATTCGGTACTATTTCAGCCCTATGATCAACATTATGTTTCATATGTTCCTCATTCCTCCTATCCTCTTCTTCTTTCCTTTGAGCCTCAAGCCTCTGGTCCTCTTCCTATTTATGCTGGGCTTAAAGTCTCAGCTCTTCTTCCTTCTTCCTTCTCTCCTCCTCACCTGTTCTAGTTCTCAGATCATGTTCCATATTATCCATATGCTCTCCTTGTTGTTGCAAGAGATTACCCTGCTGGGTTAAGAGAGCCAAAATATGATCAAGTCTCTGGTTAGATTCATCATTTTGATCATTGCTGGAACTAGCCCGTTTACTATTCCTAGTATCCATGGTGTCAGATTACTCCCTGTACCAACTATAAGTACACAACTTAGCAATAGAAGACCCATGTCCCAATGTTTAAACACAACTCTGATACCACATGTAAAGACTGATTTTTCCAATAAAAGCCACATAAGATAAACATGATAAAATTTCTCCTATGTCAATTCCATAGTCATAGTTGGTCAATGTGAAAGACTAATCGATCAAAAATTTCAAGTAAATCAAGTAATCATGAACATAAAATTTCTATTTTTCCATATATTCATTTCAACATTTCATAAAGATAATACAATCAAGACTAAGCGATTATACTGTCAAATTAAAATAATTCCATGAAAGAAAATTATAATTTTCAATATATCAAGATGTCAACCATCTATTTTGAATACCTTACATCATAAATTAAGGATAAATAAAAATACATCATGTACAAGACCATAAGCCCATAAAATCAATAACATAAATGCCATCGGACAACTAGCCATCTGCATGCTCCAGTCTCCTAAGCCATTGAACTCATGTTCAAATGAGAATCTTGAGAGGAGAGTGTGGTTAAGGGGCTTAATCCACACAACCATAGAGTGGTTAGCTCCCCCAGGGCTCATCGTGAAATGAAGAGCACACCGACCTTGCCAAAGAAGTCTATCTCTCAACACTGATGGATCAGAAGGAATCTAGTGTGTCTGTGATTTCTAACTACTTTCGAAAAGTTTCTAAGTAGATTCTATTAACAGATTCAGGAAGATGAAAAATAACCATACATATTTAAGAAAACATGTGTTACCAAGCTTTGGCCAAAGCACTTTAAAAACAAGACTTCTACTGGTAGGTAATGCAAAATAAAATTACCCTTTCCTGGGATTCTACATCCTACAACTTCCTTTCTTATTTCTAATTTGTTCTTTGATCTTAACAAATATTCAATACAAAATAAATTTCAATATAGAAAAAGAAAAATTAATTCCGACCTCCAAAACACTATGCAATTAGAAAAAATTTCAGATCTTTATTCAATGAAGGTGGTTTTCTAACTGATTTAGAAGAGTTAAAAATCTTTCAATAAATTTTATCAGTTCTTGTACAAGATCAATAGACAAGGTTTCTAATGTGAGTTTTCTATTCAAAGAAAGCCAGTCTTCTAATTGTTCAAATCATCTAAGTTGTTTTAAGTTGCTGAAGATTCTAGTTGGGTTTTGTTAACTCACTACAATAAGTGGTTTTTCCTTTACAAAAATGAAATCTATGGTTTAATACTAGAATATCACAAAAAGAGAAATAAAAATCCAACCTTTGAGCCATCAATATAAATTTATCAAAATATTTAGTCACATAGATATTTTTTAAAAATCTGGGTCTAACATCAAATAAAATGAGTGGAGCTGTTTTATATTGATAAAAAAAGAAACCCGAGAAAAAGAAAAGTTTACTGAGTGGAATTTCTTTAATTAGCGAATCCTTATATTTTGGTTTAATACTGAGAGGGTTCCATCAACTATAAGGTACATCAAGAGAATCTTAAAACATATAAAAATCTACCATACTTATGTATACAACCTAGAATTTGACACTTCAATCCCAACTGTGAGATCCTTCTGGAATGGTAACTACGGTTTGCTTCAAGGATGAATACAGTCCTATATAAAAAATGTCTATCTTTGTATTCAATAGAATTTTAACAAAGCACAAAGGAAAGTACTTGTACTTGGTATTTTGGTGGAGATAATGAAATTTCCTAGAGGGTGGTAAAATGATCCTCTTCCTACACGCTCTTTCCTTCTTCAAATCGAGCGTTCCCTTCTCCTTATAACTGTATATCTTTTGTTTCCTCCCTTAGCTACGTGCTCTCCTTATCTTTTTGTCTTCTATCACCAATCTCCCCTTTCTCTGTTACTCTTCTCCCTTCCTCCTATAGTTTCTTTTTTTCTTTTTTTTTGCTTCAATGAATCTCTTGCCCCTTTTAATCATAAATGTTCCCTTCTAAAGCTGCAAACCCTAGTAAATTCTGATGACACAGCAATGAAAGACTAACAAACAGTGTCATAACCAAATTTTTGATTCTTTAATTGGTGAAAAAATAAATTGGATTTGAATTTTTTTTTTAATAAAAGTTAAAAATATCATTCACATATCTTACTTTCTAGATATGAATGAAACAGTTTTAAAAAAAAAATAGGGAAGTTATTTGGATAACCATTTTTCTATTTTGGGAGGGTGAAAAGCAATCGCCAGAAAGCAGAGGTGGGGGGAAAAGGTAGGGGATGTTAATCAACCAAGACTGTCATTCCTTATGGGGATGATCACAACAAAATGGAAAGAGGAAATGCACTCCATGCATAATAAATTGCCAATCTATTAATACAAATGAAGCCAAGTATAACATTTTGGGGGGAGCAAGAGATATTGTAGAGATGGGGAGTGAAAGAAAAGTGTTGTTAGCATTGGTTTTGGTAGTGGGGATTTCTTGGTTGTCTACGAGTGTTTTTGCACAAAGTGTCTCCTCTGTCATAAGCAAGAATGTCTTTGACACCATTCTCAATGCTGCAGAAAGTTCCTGTGCTGGAAAGAACTTCTATACCTATAATGCATTAGCCTCAGCATTCGGTTTTACTTGGCCCTATTTTTCCTCAAAAGAAGAACATACCGAAATGTAGTCAAGTGCCCAAGGATTTGATATTGTTTACTATTTGTTCTGTCTAGGAGGAGATTAGGCTTTCTCTGATTTAACTGTCGAGCTACCACAATGGCGATGGCGATGTCAGTTGGTTTTTTTATCTAACGCATTTGACATCTTGAGAAAATGAAACCGGCTGGCCACGATTGGACTTTGATACAATTCTTTAAAAGAAGATGGAGTTTGATTTGCAATTAGTGATGTTTGAGAAGGCATGCAATTTTTTTTTGATCAAATACTTCTGAGATCTATTATCTCAATGAATGGATATGCACATGACAAAATGATTAAAAATTAACAAGTTCAGGATATGCACATGAGGATGTCCACAATGCATAGGATCTGTTGAATCAGCTTTAGAATATTTTAAACCAACGCAGTCAGCGGGTGTGAAGCCAATTTCCACAATCCTACTCATGATTTATTTAAAGGTTATTATTTTAATTCCACTATATCCATAAGATTTTGTGATGAATGTCTTGTTCATTTTTCTGAATGTTAAGCCATGCCGAGAGCACACTCGCAAAGAATTTATTTTTGTGGATTGGGAAATCTATTTTCTTGAAAACTTAGATGTTACCGCACTCTTTGAGTCGACATATCCTTGAAAATTTCTATCATACATTTCTCATACCTTGATTGTGCTTCCAAGCTTTGCATGCACATCTAATACCTCATTGCCAACAATAGTTTTTGAAAAAATAAAATGCATAGTTGTTTCTTATATGTTGCATGTACCAACTTCAGCTATTGGGGCATTGCGTTTCCTTATCATTTTTTTTTCAAGTTTAACCATAGAATAATACTTTGGTCATGTTTATAGCTGCTAGAGGTTTTTGACATAGCACGATCATATATGGGAAATCAAATATGCTGGATTTTAACTCGATAATGACAAAGCAAACTTAGAATTTTGACCATAGGTATAGGATGGAGTATCAGAAAACTAATTTTGAATTATCTTTTATTGGCATTTGAGTTATATTATGAATTCCATGAAATTCTCTATAGTGAAGAGTAGGAGTGGAATATGTTATTTTTCTATAATTTTGGATACCCTAACTTGCTAGAATTGTTGGAAGAATATACTTTTAATATTAGGAAAGGGTATGCTTTTGTACATTTATACTTACATTTCCTTGAGAGTTGTGTTTGAGGATGACTAAATTGTCATAATTTTCTTTATATATTAACCAGGGGGTTTATTTATCTCATTACATATTGTTTAGATTTCACTTGAGATACTCTCTTAGTAAATGTCCTTAATATAGGCTAGATGAAATGAATAAGGTGTGAGAGGTCATTAGCACCTCCCAAGGGTTGTCGTAGAATGACATGATTGGAGATACGAAAGTTCACTTAGAATCACTTATTATGGGTTGGATTGGCATAGAACAACGTTCTTGAGTGTGTCTAGTGTTTGGGGTATAGTTGTGTTACCCTAGTTTTTAAATAAAAGAGATGAAGGTCAAATCCGTATGAGTAGAAATGAGAGGGAAACAATAAACTTGTGAATTTATTACTCTTATATATGTTGTACGTGTTATTCATTTGATATATTTTTATACTTCTTGAATGTGTTGAATTTCCATGAATACCTTGAAGAGAAATATATATATATATATATATATATATATATATATATATATATATATATATATATTCATCCTATTTATGCATTCTTTGGTTCTCTATGAGCTATTATGAAACCAAGTTATACTTACCATCAAACCAGATAGATATTGGTGAAATATTGAACTTGATATATTGTGAAAGTTAAGGGAAGAATTTTTACTTAAGTTATTTATGTGTGTGGAATACACCCATGAAACATGTTGTACTATGCATTATGTAAGAAAAAATATGATAACTTTTGCATGAATATGATTGTTTTGTGGATTTGCATTTGGATTCCTTGATGTACTTATATGTGTATTTAAAAGACAAAGAGTATGATGTTTTATGAGTTTCAATAATTCTTTATTGTAACATTGATTGCACAGTTACAATTTTGGAACCATCTCTGATTGTTTTATATGAGATGGAAATGAGAACTTGCAAATGATTAATTTACTCAGAGAAGGATGTTTTCTTTGCTAAGGGATTGGAATGATTTAATTTCTTTATATAAAGTGCCTAAGTTTATTTACACCAATTCCATTACTCCTCTCAATTTTTCTTGCTTAGACTACCTCGATCTGGGCTGGGTATCTTTCATGTCAGGAAAGATTCCAGGGAAGTGTAACTACTTTGTGGTAGGGTGGAAACACACTCCTACAATATTCTCATCCTCATGTTTTGTGTGTAGTAGGTCTTTGGAACTCCTTTCAAGAAGGTCCTCATGTATAGCATGTTGGATCTTTGTATCGGCCTTTGGTCTATTGTATTAAATTTCACTCTTATGGCAGTTAGTCGACCACTCTTGTAAATCTATGTTTTCTTTGTAAGTTAAGATCTTATGTTTATTACACTTTGACAGATTGGTCAAAGTTTCTCTTCTACTTTTGTTAATTTGACAAGTTGGTCTAATTCTATTATGTCTTTAATATTTTATGACATGTGATGTATTGGGTGTTTCTGAAATTGTGGTTGACACCTTTCCTTGTTGTAGACAAATTTATTCTATTCAACAAGTGCCTAACTCATGTACCTTTTTCACTAAAATTTTAATGGGAATTATTTGTTTCGTCAATATGTGGGTTCGACGTTCGACTTAGTTGACCAACTCCCTTGTCTTGTGGATATTGTTGATGTGGCACCTTTGTTGAGGTCGCATTACTTACATATGGTATCATAGCTCTGGGTTCCACTCTAGGGCCTTGAGTTCACTATGCTTAGTTGTGACCCTTAGTTGCATAATTAGTGTAAGTCAACTAATGCTTAGTCTATGTACATAAGTGATAGTCCTATGTGTTGATCATTGAGACTCCTAGTTATGGTTTCTCCTAAAAAAAAGGAAGGGATGACTCTTGTGTTGATTTATACAAGTGAAAATAATCACTTTTAGGACATTACCTCTTGTGTGTGTGTGTGTGTGAGATACTCCTTGGTTTTCCTTGCTTTCTCCCTAAACTATAAATATGGAAATATTTCTAAAGTGCTTGAAAATGGTGTACTTTGATTGGTGTAATTATGTTTTCTCAAATTGGAACTATGGTGTGAGTAATGCACTTAAGGTTAAATATATATTTCTGTGCATGTGAGAAGCAAGAAAGGCAATAAGTATCCATGATTTATTGGTGCAGTTAATTGATGACCGAATTTTACATGAAGGATATGTATATTCATGCCAAATATTGAGGCTGGGATGAATGAAAATAATATATAAATATATATGTATGTACGATATTGTGCAATGATACATTTTGCATGTGTGATGCATGGGAAAGAAACTGAAGTGACGAGATAGGTCATTTGAGAAAACTATTATGGAACTAGATCTTGATGAGATTCTTGGAAAAGAACCTAACATGTCATATATAAAAAAATATAATACTATGAAATTTTGCAAAAGAAAAAAAAGAGAGAATTATCAATGTTATGTTGCATAAGCCAATGGCATGTGATGCTATATAGTGATGTGATCTTTGGGACGTATGTTTTTTGAGTGTTGGTCATGTTCATAAGTGCACCTTGGACACAAGGTGTCATTTAGCTTCTACTCCCTCTTTGTGGCTACTGATAGTCACTCTATATTTGTGAATTGGTTTTCATTTTGGTTATGTATTTTTGACTTTGTAAGTAATGAAGGACTAGCTGGAATTTTTTAAGTTTTCTTGTTACTATCTAGCCACCAAATTTTGTGTATTTATCAAATATGGTTCTTTTTCACATTGACTTCTACTGATTTTTCTCATCTTTCTGATTTTGAGTTGAAATTTGTGAACTTTGGATTTGAGATTTCTTATGACCTTGAGGTGGATAGGATGTGTATTTTATGTTGCTAGTCTTGTGATGTGAAGTGATGTTCTCTATCATGTTAAATGTAGAACATTGATAAAATGTATAAGGGAGTAGATTGCGAAGAACATACCATTCTTATTTGAAATAAGAAGTATTGCTAAATAAGTTTTGATGTGAGTTTCGACACTACGAACAACACTGCATGAATATTCTTGAGATGAAGGGTTCCATGAGAAGGGTACATTTTATGGCCCTAGTATGATATTACTAGCATATGCATTATTATGCATGAGGCATTGCATGAAATTATATTGGAGGTAATTGAACTTGATGTATTATTTTGATGCACTCGATGTTCGACAAGTAGGTCGACATCTCTTGATGAAAATTGACTAGAGTTATTTGGTGTTAATACACTATTGGTGTTCTTGACAGAATGTCAACACTCTCTTTCTCTTATGTATTATGTTTAATTTGACCAATTGGGTTGAATTATGTGATTGCTTACATGATGTATGCAATTGTCCATGAAGAAAGGTATAATTCCTTTGACTAGCTGACTTGTTGTGTGATTTCATCACTCTTGTTTAATGCATTATTACATGAAAAGAAAATATATGATATGCATGAGTTGTACCATTTTACTTACTAAGTATGAGAATTGGAAAGCTTACCTTCTAGTGAGGGGTGCTGAATGTGGGAAAAACAAGGAAGGGTAGAAGTGATGTTTCCTTTTTCACTCTACCTACCAGTAGAAATCTGGTATTAAAAGACTTTGGCCAAAGTTGTTTTCATATGTTTTCTTAAATATGCTGCCTATGTTTCATCTCCCTACCACATCCGTGATTATGTTCTACATTAGGCATATGTGCTTTGTAGTTAGTTTTGTGGCTGCACCAGATACCCCCTACATTTTGTATTTTTATAGGCTACAGGGTTAGGAATTTTGTGAGGAGGTAGAATCCCAAGGTAGTGTAAGGCTTTATGGTTGGGCAGAAAAATGCCTGAGCAACACTCCCGTCTTGAAATTGTTGATGGAAAGTTGTCCGAGGGCTTATGAGACATGGATCTATAGAGGGACATTTGTTCGAGGGCTTATGAGACAAGGATCTATAGAGGGACATTTGTCCGAGGGATTATGAGACAAGGATCTATAGAGGGACATTTGTTCAAGGGCTTATGAGACATGGATCTATAGAGGGACAATTGTCCGAGGGCTTATGAGACATGGATCTATAGAGGGATTGTTTGTCTGATGAAACTTATGTATCTTGTTTTATGATTGGCTTTAATGATCTTTATTCTGGTGTATACTCTTTATGTATGACATACTTGATGTATTTAATTTTATGTAATGATGAATTATCATGATGTATTGAAATACTTATGCCTGCATTAAGCACAACCATATAGCTGAAATTATGAATGCTTTTATGTTAAGATATAACAATTATTTAACTCACACTGTCTTAGAGATAAAACATTTTGTTATGATGTTTTCAGTTAAAATTTCTCTACTAAGTACTATTGTGATGAGATAGGCACGAGGGCCTAGGTCAAATAAATGGAAAATTGGATCCACTAATCTTCCAGGTGATTTGTGAGCATGCATGGTTGATTTTCTCACTTAGTGCATACCACATGTTCTAGATGGTATGTATATGATTTATTTTAGTTATTTAAGATCAATTTATGATCTAGATCTAAGTTGAGTTAAGAAATTATAATCTATATATGATTATGAAGTCCCTTGATATTGAAAATTTAAAATATTTTCTCCTTTTGAGGTATTGACATTGTGAATGAGCTAAAATTATTGTGAGTGTAAACAAATGAGTATGATAGGAAATTAATATGAAGTATCCAATAATGTGGTCAATTCAATGGGATGCCAAGGTATGGTAAAAAAAGCACAGGTATGTGTGTTCTTTTTTGTGATTTTAAGGTATTATGCAGGTTCATTTATAAAAGCATTGAGATAAGGGAATGTTAGAGTTTGATTTGATTATGATAATGACATGAACTAATGCTTTTGTGTTGTTCCTATGAATATAAAAGATGGAATGACACATCATAAGAAAGGGGAATATTGTCGAAGAGAGGTAGCCTAACCTTGAAAAAATAGAAGGTAGTAATGGAATTCACACACTCACTAGAAATTGTTTGTGATGCTTGGTAACCAAGTTTTATTTGGTGCTTTCTTTAAATGTGTGCGCACACTATCTTTCCAAAAATAATTTGATGAACATGTGTGTTACTTCTTTAAGAAAACTTTATAAATTGAAATTTTGAATGCACGAAGCATTGAAAAACAGAGCATAATTTCCACAACAAGTCAAAGTCATGATATGGCTATTAGGACAAATAATTCTCAATGATTTTCATATTCTTACACTATCCTGAATATTGTGTAAAAACAAAGAAAAGACAGATTGCATTTAATAAATTATTTTCCTTATGTTTGTATTATTTCTCATATGATATGTTCCTATTGATGCATTAGGATGATGCATTGTTTAAGGGGGAAAGGATGTCATAACCCAAATTTTTATTCTTTAATTGGTGAAAAAACAAATTGGATTTGAATTTATTTTTTAATAAAAGTTAAAAATATCATTCGCGTATCTTACTTTCTGGATATGAATGAAACGGTTATTTAAAAAAAAATAGGGAAGTTACTTGGATAACCATTTTTCTATTTTGGGAGGGTGAAAAGCAATCGCCAGAAAGTAGAGGCGGGGGAAAAAGGCAGGGGATGTTAATCAATAGAGACTTTCATTCCTTATGGGGATGATCACATCAAAATGGAAAGAGGGAATGCACTCCACACATAATAAATTTCCAATCTATTAATACAAATACAACCAAGTATAACATTTTGGTGGGAGGAAGAGATATTGCAGAGATGGAGAGTGAAAGAAAAGCATTGTTAGCATTGGTTTTGGTAGTGGGGATTTCTCGGCTGTCTACGAGTGTTTCTGCTCATAGTGTTTCCTTCGTCATAAGTAAGAATGTATTTGACGCCATTCTTAGCACTGAAGAAATTTCCTGTGCTAGAAAGAACTTCTATACCTATGATGGATTAGCCTCAGCATTTGGTTTCACTTGGCCATGTTTTTCCTCAAAAGAAGAACAGACCAAAATGTAGTCAAGTGCCCAAGGATTTGATATTGTTTACTATTTGTTCTGTCAAGGAGGAGATTAGGCTTTCTTTGATTTAACTACAGACCTTCAAAATGTCACACGAAATTTCCTTGCAGACAAAAACAACAAGTATGGAAAAGACAAAAATTTTGGATCCGAAAATAAATTGATGAAAAATAGCTTAAAAGACAGAAAATGAATGTTCTGCCCTATGGTGGGCGCCAAAAATGTGTGCTAAAATGTTGACACACTTCTATGAATCATTTCATCCAAGGTTTCTCAAGAATGAGGCCTCAAATATTGATCCATAGCTCTCTAGTCATGGAGTGTAAAGGTTTGAAATAGAGGCCCTCAGATTGACATAGTTAGTGCCTATGCAAGTACACCATGAAATGAGAGATTCAATGCATAAAAATGATATCTACTCTATATGATAACAATGCATGAAAATAAATTAATCTAGATGATAACAATGCATGGTTAATCTATGAAAGGAAATACAAATGCAAGTTTAATCTATGAAAATAAACATGAATCTAATCTACATGAGTAGCCATGAATGCAAGAAGAAGAAGACAAGAAGAGAGAAGTTGCAATATCCAATCTTGAGTGCTCAAAGCCTCCTCTAAAATTGCTCTCCAAACCTACAACATAACAGTACTATGAAAACCTAATATGAAAATAAGGAGAGATTTCCTTTATAAAAAAAGTGAACGGTTGAGATTAAGAGGCAAAAATCAAAGGTTATGATTAAGAGGCAAAAATCCCATCACTTAGGAAGATGTGAAGAAAAAGGGACTTTTATTTAATTTTCATTTAATTTATTTCTTTTTTCAACAAATAAAGTGCTTTAAGTGGGGATTTTTTATTTATTTAATTAAAAGAGGGGTTTTCTTTCAATTAAATAAACTAGAAGAATTTTATTTAATTAAATGGGGGTAATTTAATTTAATTAAATAAGAGGAATTTTATTTAATTAAAAGGGAGAAATTTACTTTAATTAAATAAGATAAATTTTATTCAATTAAAAGGGAGATTAAATCTTGTAATTAAATAAGATAAATTTTATTTAATTAAAAAGAAAATTAAATCTTTTAATTAGATAAAAATGATCAAATCTTAGGAAATATTGAAATAGTTGAATAATTGAATTAATTACAATTTGATCAAGGAAATTGATTTGAATTGAAAATATTCCAAAGCATTGATTCATGAAATTTGATAAAATGATAAAATGATAAATGGGGCCCAAAGTCTAGGCGACCATTTTAGGGTGCATACACTAATTATGCGGATCATGCAAACAATCTTCATAGAGCAGTCCTACAATTCCATGAAGATAGTTGAATCTTTCCACATAGATGCTCTACAATAAAATAAACATGATTGCAAAATCAGGCAAATTTTTTTTTTTATCCTCAGTAATAAAATGGATCCCTATTAAGGATTGGAATTTACAATAAACTCAAACTTTATATTCTGTTTCACTTTGAAAAGAAGCATTCGGCTCTTTTTCAAGGTCCCTGCCTAGATTGGTACTGCCATCAAGAGGAAGATTTGATCCACTATTTTGAATGAATCACTAAGTATTATGTGGGGAGATTTCAAGCCAACAAGCTTCTTGGAACCAAAATATGAGCTCTATCAGATATACAGCAGCACAAGGATGAAGCTTGCAATAATTATATAGTGTGTTGTCTTTCATGCTTATCCCACTGTATCAAAGATGGCTAGTGATTGACTTTGCAAATTTTACATATCTTCTTTGAGAAACCCTCAAAAGTTGATGAAATTTGAATTCAATATCTATGGAAATTTCTTTAGAACCCTTCACAATGATTAAGACTACAAGAAGTCAATATAAAAGCCCCTTGATCTTCCAATCCTCCTTCCAAACCCATCACAAATGTAGCCTTAAATGGTCCCTTGATAGGTGAGGTAGGTCCAACTTGTAGGTAACACTAAGAGTCTTTCAAAGGGCTTTATTATCCCTTTTAAGTTTTTGTGGCAGCTTATTTCCTTTATCCAACTTGAGAGAAGATTATTTGTAGGACTACAGCTTCAAGACAACCCAATCTAGATTCTGCTTCTTCAAAATACCTCCCAGCCCTATATTGATCAACATGCTGCTTCATTTTATATCAGACATGGCCAAATTATCTTTAAGGATACACGACAATATATCATTGTTGCACATTATGTCCCATAATTTTAAGCTTGAAATGTACCTTATGGTAGGGAATATTGGTGGAGTATACTCATTGTGCACCTCAAATGAGAACATCTATGCACAGGTGTAAA
>MU224574.1:2880791-2894756 GCA_018584345.1 Thuja plicata
AAAAATTAATAAAAAAAAATATTCAATTAAAAAATAAGCAAAAATATTCTGACCAATCTTTGATGTGTTAGGTACCTTCCCCCAAAAGGATTTAGAAAAATTCATTTATTTACTTCAAAAAAGGGTGTCCGTACACATGCGGGGTATGGTCCTGAAATAGGCATTTTGAAAAAGAGGTTTTTAAACATGCCTAATAAATATATTTTTTACTATGTGGGTATTTAAATAAATTACATATTTGAAAAATAGACTCTGAGCACTACATTTTCTATTAGTAGATTTTTTTGATATTCAATCTTTAAGTGCCTCAAATTTTGACATCAATTGACAGACAACTTGAAAATCAGGGAAAACACTTCCACTTTTTGCCCAAAAAGTGGACTCAACTTCTTGCTGGCGCCCATTTGTGGTAGATTTGGTTTTTTTATGCTATTTTATATTTCAATCTCCATTGACAAAGGAGATATAAATTTTGACTCAATAGTTTATCTACAATAATGTCATAGCAACAAAACTACGCCCAATGTAATATGCATCTTGTGCCAACTGGCTATCAGTTTGTGCTGTCAATTCAAGTAATTAATTATGTGTTGGAATCATGCTATGTATGCTATGGTTTATTTTAGAGTAGTTGTAATGCTCTGTAAGTTTGTAACAAGGTAATTATGCCACATAAAGAATCATGAAATTTTTACTTTCTTGTTAACGTTGATGAATTTGTTCATGATGAGTACATACATGCTTCTTGGTTTTGTCATTTTCATTAGTATATTATATTTTGAAGGTAAATGGCTAGGTCATGGTGTGTCAAATATATTTAGTGAATAAACCAGTGAAACAAATTAATTGATATATCAATACACACATAGATTGAACTCAACATGTCATTGGGGTATATGTGGTTTATCTTAAGAAGGAATTGTGGTGTGATGCCATGGAAACTGAACTTTTGTTTGGAGAGTTTATTTGTATGCATACATTATAAAAAGATTTGTCTCCTTCCTAACATGGTCATGATGGCATTCAAGAAACTTGCAAATTGGGCTCAAGAAAAGTGGGGGATTGTCTTCCTCAATGTTGAAGAAAGAAAACATTGAATCTTAGCATGGGCAAAATGGCTCTATTGACAAACTAAGATGTGGATAAGCATTCAATGTTGTTTTTAAGTGTTGGAAAATGTGATCCCATCTCTTATTTATTTGGGATTCCTCTTTGATACCCTCCCAATTAGGTGGCACAAAAACCTACTTTAAGGCCCTTGTCCGTATCTACTTTCCATAGGCCTTCCAAAGAGTATACTAAAAAAAGACAGGTCCCATAGTTTAAAATGATAAAAAGTCAAGAGTCCTATGTTTTATGCCAAGTGTGAATTGTATTTTGAAAATTGAACCTTGAACCTTGAAGTCCTTAGTTCAAAGTTCAATTTTGGGTCTTTTGGTGCTTAGGTTAGCAGCATCTTTTCATATTTTTAATAGACATACTATCGGGCATGTTGTTTTTGGTTTCTTGAATTGTGAACCTTGAACCTTGTTTGTTTAGATTTCGAAGTCCAAAGTTCAACTGCTTTGGATTCTATGTAGTTAATGCATCTTCATCCTTGTCCAATCTAATATGCGCTTGTCATTTTGAACTATGAACTGGAACCCTGAGTTTTTGGTTCAAAATTCAAGAGGCTTCATCCATCGCATCCCTAGTGGGTCCCAATTGCAAATGGTCATAGCTGATATATGGAATTATGAAACTTGAATTTCAAACCTCATTACTCATGATTTAAAGTTCAAGGTTTGAAGAATGCAATAATTTTCGTATCTAGGTGACGTGTGTGAGAACTTTCCGCCAATTGTGTGAATTATTAAAAAGAATTAATGCTAAACTACTGAAGTTGTAGATTAATCACAGTAGGGGTATGTATGAATGGTCACTCGCTTTAAAAATAGGGAAAATGAAATGATTGAATTGTATCAGGTCCTCATTAATTATGAAAAGCTACTGAAACAAGTTTGTATTAAATATTTTCTTCTCTGTTATTTGGAAACATATGTTGGGTAACCATTGTTGGAGACAAAGGAAGTCGAGGTAAATTGCTTTGCATAATGCTAGTAGCAAAAAGATTGTGAGTTTGCAGAAAATTCCCCTAGTATTTTCATTTTTAGGATTATCTGTTCTGAAAAGAAGTTTGAATTTCTCCTACATTTCCATTTCATTTTTCTTTTAAGAAGCCCCTATCATGTCAACCTCTAAAGTAAACTTTTCAAAGGAGAGTAAGTCTAGTCCCGTATCTAGCTGCCTTTCTGAAACTAAGGATAAAAATTTCATTGATGAAGACATAATCAAAGTTATGGTAAGGTATAAATGGTAGAACCTAGAACTATGGCTATGAAGATTACAGAAAGTGGGTTATTGGAAGAGACATGTTTTGTCAAGGTGACTCTATGCCTAGAGTTAGTAATAGAGCACAGAAATAGATATGAGAGGGCTTACATATGTATTCATAACCCTTCTTGTGAAGTGCTAGTGTAGATTAATAAACATATGGTAACAACTACCTAAAGAATTCCTCCTATAGAGACATATGGAGACTAGACTATCCTTCGAGCCCAGACAAACTTTGACCAAAATAGTAAAGACTATAGAAGTCTCATTGGCATAAATTGATTGTTGAAACCTAAGAAATAAGGTTCACATCTTCCCAGGCCAGTAAAAAAGGACTATTTGATCCCAGATATGCGAGATATGGTTATAATGTTGAATAGAATAAGGTAAAACTCACAAGATAGCTTATGGGAAGAATGGATGTACAGTTTTATCCAGGCTATTCTAGATTATGAGAAATGTGTGGATTTGGCTGAGGTCACAGCAGAGAAACTCCATGAGAATTTATCTCAGCCTGCTGAGATGACTACATTTTACATGTCTTCTTACCTCTTCTATGTATTAGCAATTTTCATAAATTGGGATGGTTTACATCATGAATCATGGAGGAAAGACATGAAGATATTTGAGTATCATTCCCTACAACAGAGAAGAAGAAATCATGAGAATTTTCAAAGGGTATATGATGTGTTCCTTGCAAGGATAGTTTTTGAGCTAAGAGGAAATGTTAATTAAAGAATGTCTAAAGAAGCCATGGAGATGATTAAAATTTATCGGAGTGTTTATATTCAATTTCTAACTTTTAGTTATCTCAGAGTTGGAGGTTTTAGTGGAGAACCCCTTAAAATACCAAGGTATTGTCTCAATAAATTTGTTTTGTTAGAAGTTTGCAGGTAATTACTTCAACTTGAAAATAAGTATTAATTGAAAAGAGGTGTAGGGTGCTTGTTCCACATTGAATTAGGACATTACCATTTCAGGATAACACAAGACATATCTACCTCGGAGGTAGAGTTGAGAAGGATGAACCTGAAAACATATCGGAGCCGAGCTTATTTTGACAGAAAGCAATTTGTGGCAAACCATTTCAAGATAGATTCTACATTTCTTCATCATTCGGAGCTTGAAGACTACTAGGAAGATTTTGAGAATGATATTGAAGTAATAAGGAGAATACATTCCAGATTTACCTTGAACCAGGTGGGAATCCTTAAAGTACCAATTGATATAAAAGGAATTGAACTGGATGATGATGAAGATGTTCTAGATCTAGAATATGAGGAATTAAAAGAAGACAAAATTGTCATAGAAATAGATTGGAGAAAGAGAGAAGAAGAGGATATAAGGGCAATATATTCGGGTGTCTTAAAAAGAACACAACATTGGCTGAAGAGTAAGAAAAAGAAGAAGTGGGGTGGAACTAAACCCAAGCACAGTCAAAGTCCAAGAGCCCCCAAGATAAAACCTCCATCCATAAATACTGACCATATTGAACTCTTGTCTAATCAATGATATGAACATAACTGAAAAAATCAGAGTAGTTGACACTTGATAATTTCAAATTGTTTCTTGAAAATATATTTTTCAATTATTTTTAAAAATATATTTTGATATTTAAGGTTTAGTTTGAAATAAAAGATAACTATTCTAATTATGTATTTAATGTTATATCATTATTTAGAAAAGATAGTTTTCTAAATTATCCATACATAAGTTGCACAACAAGATAGTTTATTTTTGAAATAGACAATATATTTTACAACCTTATGAACTCAAAACACAATCTACAATATCCAACCTAAGGCATCAAAAGATTTATAAATTACTCCAACATTATTATATCTCATAATACCAATCAATAATTCTAAACTTTTAACAAGATCAAACTATTAGATTAACTAATAGAAACACAAAATAAGTATAATGAAGATTAAACATATCAATCAATGACATTCATGGAAGAACAGAATAGTTGACACCTGATAATTTCAAATTATATATAGGAAAAATGTAGCATTTGACATTTATCTTCCCAAAACAATTCAACGAAAATGTATATTCCCTCGCCCAAAGTATTATCAACTTATAATCTAAAATCATTCAAAATAACACAGACAAAACAATTAACAGTATCTCATCAAATCCATAGAAACACAAAATAAGTATAATGGGCATTAAACATATCAATCAATGACATTCATGGAAGAACAGAACAGTTAACACCTAATAATTTCAAATTATATATAGGAAGAAGGTAGCATTTGACATTTATCTTCCCAAAACAATTCAAGGAAAATGTATAGTCCCTGGCCCAAAATATTATCATCTTATAATCTAAAATCATTCAAAATAACGCAGACAAAACAAACAACAGTATCTCATCAAATTCAAATGTTCTTGAACCCCATGAAGTCGTCACAAAATTACTGAAACGCCCATTAAACGTCATGCCTGACCTCTTGCCTCCTCTTGAGGTGTGAAGTCATTCTGTATGTTAAATATCTTTCTCATCTCTTCTGGGGCTTTTCCATTTAATCCTATCTGTTATAGCTTGGGAAACTAAACCAAGAAGATTGTATATATCGAGGTACTTGGCAGGCATAAGCAAATGAAAAAGGGAAACTTCATCTTCACGAACTCCTAATCCAATTTCTTCACATCCTCCTCCGAGATGCTTTTGGCAGCATGTGCATGATATTTACAGTACAAATTCACCTTTTTCGAGAATTGTACTAGAAAATTTGAGCAAAGGCACGACGAGTTTGGTGCCAATATTAATATTAAACCAAAAGAACAATAATATAGTTCTAAAAAGTAAGAAAGAATAATAAGTATACTTAAAATTTTTAAAAGTGTTAATAAAATTATTAATCAAGTTAATATTCTTATCATAAATAGAAATATGTATTACTAAATTTAATATAGATATTTCGTAATTATTGTTTCTAAATTTTTTGAAGTGGAAAATTTATAAATATACCTTTAACTACTTGAACATGTATAAATGGTTATAACAAAAGATTTACAATTTTTTTATAAATACATATATTAATAAATACATTGACTTAAATACCTATATATTTGTAAGGATTTGTAAACTTGAATGTATAGTCATATTTATATGAAATTTATATGTATTATTTTTTCTTTATAAATATATAAGTATTATAAAGTAATAATTGAGTTGCTAAAAACACATACATAATCAAATTCAGAAGAAAATAATTGAGATACTAAAAACACATACATAATCAAATCTAGAAGCAAATAATTGATTTAAATAGATTGTAGAAATATGATAATGTTGCAAAATAAAATTGTTCATGTCTATGACTGATTATTCTCCCTCTCTAAAATTGTCAACTTGCCTTTTCGATAACTATCTATCTTTTAATTAGTTCCTCATGCCTCTTTCCTTTATCAATCTAGGGACAAATGAAAATAAAAAATATGAAAAATTGACTCCATCTCTCTAATTACATGCTTATTAAATGAAATGGTGGACTGAAGCATATAGCCACTCTCATAACTTAGAAATTTGTAAGCTAAGAGTAAGTGATTGTTCCACCAAATCAAGCATCATAAAAGAAGGTTAATATCCATAGTAAATTATTTCATCAATGCATAGATACATTAATGTTTGTAATATTTTCGAATAGAATCTAAATAAATAACTTTATGTTTTATCTTTCATTCATATTACATCTCTCGTGACTTGTGTGCTAGTTCCTTAAGAGAATGATCCTCAAAGAGGGAAATCAATAGGGCTATAAAAATCATAGATTGTCATTGCAAATATGTTAATAACTACTAAGTTAGGGTCATGTGAAAAAAAATACTTCAAGATTACCATATAAACCAATTTAGAATAGGAACATATTTCTTTAAGTACTACTATTAATTTATTCATCACTAATTAATTCCTCTAATTTACCTCTCATGGTTACTTCTTTAGTTTGACAAGAATCTAAAGTTCATCATCTACTTGGATAAAGGTCTCATAAATTTCTTTAGCATATTGGTTGAGTTTGTGATCATTTTAAGAAAACAAGATACTACATAGTAAGGATAATCATATCCATTTTATATACTTAATCATTCTAAGTAAAAAATATACTATATAATAAAAGATAATCATCTCCATTTTATCTATGTTCCCTCTAAGAAAATAAGATACTACCTACTAAAATATAATCATCTCTCTTTTATCTATACTTATTTTAAGAAAAAAAGACACCTCATGCAATAAACTAACCATCTCCATTTTATCTATCGTGATTTTATAAATAAATAGAATGTAAATTTTACCTAGATAACGATGCATGTTCACTATAAAAGATATAGAGATCATAAGTCATGCATTCATAACTATCAAAAATATTAATTTATTTTTTACCTAAAAATTTTCTGCAATAATAAATAATTTAATATGAATAATTTATTTATATTATACATAGATTCTACAATGTAAGTACACAAATCTTTATTGTATTACATCACTTGTACCAAACTGTTGCAACAAAGAACATCATATTTTTCAAATCTAATGACTCCACCATAAAAGAACACAATTATATTCTGGTAATAATAATATGATCTTTACAAATGTCTAAAACATAATAGATTATTTATTTAAGGAAAGTTCAACAAGTGTTTTTGTGCAACAAGATTAAGAGCAAAGTCCCACTATAGAAAATAAATGGATTAACAACAAAACCCCACTCCTGGACCACAATATCTGATCGCACAGCATCCTGAGCAGAGATTATGGTCAAACCTGTAAAATATTTCAATGTCAAAGATTAAAGTATATTAATTATGCAATCTATAATTTTACAAACATTACTACAGAATCATAAATTTTTCAATGTCAAATCTGCAAAATATTTGATATCTTAAATTGTAACCATATCAAAATGAAATTGTTCATACCTGTAACTAACTATTTTCCCTCTCTTAAATTTGCTTAGCCATTGTCAATTTGCCATCTGAATAACTGTATTTCTTTTTCTTGGTTCCTCATGCCTCTTTCCTTTATAAATTTAGAGACAAAATAAATGGAAAAACAAGAAAACCCTACTCCATCTCCCTTATTACATGCTTGCTAAATGAAAAGGAGAAGTAAAGCACATTCACACTCCAATAACATGCAAATTTCTAAATTGGGAGTAAGTGATCACTCCATAATCAAACATCATAAAATGAGGTTAACACATAATAAATTATTTCATCAACTTATAGATAAAATAAAAGTCATAATATTTTCCACTAGAATCTAAATAAATAAATTTATATTTGATTTGCAATAGATCTCTAGCAACCTTCATCAACAAATGAATAATTAGAAATAAATTTTCACATTTTTTCTCTGGGTTCTTTAAGAGAATGAAGTTCAAAGGACATTAATATGCCTATAAAGATCATAGATAGAGGCACTACACATGTGAATAAATACCAATTTAGGGTAATAAGAAAAAAATTACTTCTAGATTACCATACAAACCAATTAAGAACAAGATTAAATTACTCTATGAGCTATTATTATTAATTATTTTTAAGAACTACTATTAGTTTATTCATTAGTAATTAATATCTCTAATTCTCATTTCATGATCACTTCTCTAGTTTGACAAGAATCTAAAGTTCATCATCGTCAACTTTTTCTAGCATAAATTTGGTTGAATCAATAGAGCCTAAAGTGACCATCTCCCTTTTATCTATTATCATTCTAAGAAAAGAAGATAAATAGACAATACAGATAAACACCTCCCTTTCGCCTATGATCATTCTAAGAAGAAATGATACCACACAATAAAAGATAACGATCTCCCTTTTATATATTATGAATTTGTGAATACAAGATAGTACATAGTAAAAGATAATCATGTCCCTTTTATCTATGTTCATTTGAAGAAAATAAGAGACTGCACAATTAAAAATAACCATCTCCCTTCTATAAATAATCATTCGAAGAAAACAAGATATTGGATAATCATCTCTATTTTATCTATGCTCATTCTAAGAAAATATTCTATAGTACATAATCAAAGATAACCATCTCCCATTTACATATAATCAATTTAAGAAAATAAGATACTACACAATAAACCATAAGCATCTCCCTTTTATCTATGCTGATTGTAAGAAAACAAGATACTACATGAAATAATGTGACCGTCCCCTTCTATCTAGGATAATTTTATAATTGAGTAGAGCCTAAAGTTTACTTAGATAACCATACATGATCACAATCAAAGATATCAATAAAAGATATCATATATTTCTAATTATGAAAATTTGATTTCCTTTTAAGTTAAATAATTTTTACAATAATAAACAATCTAATATAAATGACTTATGCTACACAATGATTTGACTTATACTACACAGTGATTCTACAATGTAACTATACAAATCTTTATTATATTTCATTGATTCTATGACATTATTGCGACTACACATCAATTTTTCACAATTTTATAACTCTCAGCATATAAAACAATACAATAATAATAATAATAATAATTACAATAATAAACTCATAGATAACAATAATAATAATAATAGTAATAATAATATTAAACTTTGCATATGTCCCATTGTCGCATAGTAGATAATTTATTTAAGGAAAGTTCAACAAGTGTTTTCGGAAGATACGATTAAGGACAAAGTCCCATTGCAGATATTAACAGCAAATTCCCTCTCCAACACCGCAAGTTCCGATGAGGCAGCAATGGAAGGGATACCAACAGCCATCGTCGTTGAAGCAGTGAAGAGGAGTTTCGCAGGGATTAGGCAGCGCTTCAGCTTCTGCCTCTGCTGCTGCTTCTACCATACCTGCCATCCCCACTACCAAAGTTATTATTAGCGCGGCGCAAAACAATTTCATTGCCTTTGCCATTTTCTTTTCTGTTCTCAAGAAAACTTTCCTAATCCAATCCTATTTATAGAGTGGAATTGCCCTCGGATTAGCCGTCCGGATCATCCGTCTAAAGCATTTTCTAATATTCCTCCTCGTCCGTGGATTTAATCTAGAAATTTGAAATCAGCACATTGCATACGTCCAAACTAAGGCTATCAAAACATAGATCACAAAATATTTATACCGTGGGGAAAATGCCTTTGTTTGGACTGGAGTTTCTAACATTTTTGAGCCGTCCAAGACATTCCTATGGAATTTAGACGGGCGATTTAATCGATAAATTTGAACATAAGCGATAATTATGATCAACTATCGAAGTGATCGACACATTGCCTACTAAGGCTATCTTTTGTCAACTCAAATTTACAATCTATGATATCCAACATACAATTCTTTTTAGCAGAAATAATAAAATAAAATAAAACTAAAAGTTTAGGTCAATGGCTAGCATTGCTTACATAGTTGCATATAAAAATAGATTGTTTATTTTATCATAATTTTAATGTTCTTTATTGTAGAGCTCACTTTCTCTAAGAAGCATATTCTTTTTGATATTATTATTGGCAGCATATCTGGTCTTAAAAAAGATGCTAACTCTTTTTGGAATATTCTCTCTTTTCACATTCTGTGGTATATTTGGAAATGTAGAAATGAGGATAAATTCCAAGGCATTAGTAGAACTCTTATGGTGTTTCATTTGAAACTCATACGATTTAAAATTATTTCACAGGTCTGTTGTGTTTTGCGACTTGAAAGAGAGAAGCTGAAAAGGTTTCTTCATGACGGGCATGCCACGATCCTTATATACGAGATGAAGAATGGTTTGGAATGGGCCAGCAATGCTGACAATCAGGCTGCGTTTGATGAAGCTCTTAAAAGACTGCTTAAGGAAATGAAGGAAACTAGAGGTCCGTTCTTTGACAGGATGGAATTATTTGTCCATATTCGGGAAAGCAAGAAAGTTGTTTGGATGGAAGGGGATCAAGGATGGACCTCTTGGATTGAGGATTATGATGATGTTCTTCAGTAGTTTGTCTTGCTTACTTTTTGTAATCTCGCAAAATGTTATATATTGTTAATCTCGCTAACTGTAACTTAATGATTTTGGTTTGAACTTGGTGGATCGAGGTTCGCCTCTCCCCCCGGTTGATTTTGTAATTATCGTATTTTGATCAATCGATTTTTAATTTTAAAAAAGAAGCATATTCTAACACACATTTTAATGTATTTTTTGAGCCGTCCCAGGGATTCCTATGGAATTTGGACGGGCGATTTAATCGAGAAATTTATACATATGCGATAATTATGACCCACTCTAGAAGTGATCGACACATTGCCTACGTCCAGACACAGGCCATCTAAATATAGATTTTAAAAAAAAAAGAGAAAGCAATCTTTAAGGACTTGTCTATGTTCTCATTAACATTCACAAGGCTATGAATACATTAATTAGCCGCCGGGTAGTTCATATTGGTTATTTATCATTATTCCTGAAAAAAATCTCCACTCGCATTTTAAAATCTCTAATCACATTTACTCTTCACATTTACTCTTCACATTTCCAAATCAAATCTTATTAAAATGTGTAACGAGATTGGTTCTAGTTGTATCATTTGAGCAAACTAAAATGTAACGCTCGCATACCTCTATTCCCATTCTTAATATTGTAATTTTCATGTTTATTAATTTCTACATTCGGCTTCTATTTGTTTATTTTATTTCTGATTATATGCAAACCAATGTTATCAATGTTATTGCAGTATTAACGTAATTGAATTTTTTTTACTTTGTTTACATAACTTATTCAACATCATATTCATTTAAACATTTGACAAGATATTAATTTTTTTTATCTATTGAATATTTTCAACATTTTAGAAGATAATATAGTGTTGAATATATTTTTATGAAGGATTAAAAAATAATTGAAAGTGAAATTGTTTAATATTAAAAATTTGTTTAACTATAATTTTTATTAATTATTGTCATAATATTCCAGTAGTTGTTTGAGAAAAAAAGTAGCGATTTAATAATAATAATAATAATAATAATAATAATAATAATAATAATAATAATAACCAAAATAAATTATTAGATACAAAATATTAAAAAATAATCTATGTTCAAAAATAAATGTAAAAAATTATAATAATATTAATTTTTAAATTACTATTAAATATTAAAAATAATAAATGGTTCTTTAAAATGAGTCACTCTACTAGCCACTATGATAAATACAAAAGAGTGAGCATTTGACTTGTTGGTTAACAGTTTGTCCTCCCTTAAGATTTATAATCTCTGACTCTTCAATACACCCAAGGTGAAAGAACAAAAGGATGTTTACCAACAAATGAGTCAGTGTATGTCTTCTATCACTGCCCTCTGAATTGACAGGTAAAACTCCCTAATTGTGTATGATATTCAATGAATTTGTTTTTATACTGATCACCAGGTTTGTTCGTTATGAGTTTTAACCAAATTGCTTGTAGGCACAAACAATTCAGGCAAAGATAAGATGAAGATAATCTACAACCCTCAGTAGAATGTTGATCATAGATCATCACCCAATTTTAACACCTAAACTAAATCTATCCTACTCTTTTATGAAATGCAGGTTCTACTTTGGTGAATAGAAGCAGACCTATATAATGAAAGGCAAATGGAATCACTGTTACTGCAATTACTTAGCAAGAAATAGAATTCAGGAAGAAATTACAGTCTCAGAACATAGGTGTACTTTCCATTCAGAAATGCAACTAAAATGAAGAGTGAACAGAGGAAGAATTACAAATGAAAGACCAACTGGAATTGATCACACCACGATTTCTGATATGAAATGGCATTCATTAAGAAAAAGCAGTTTCACTTATAACTGTTCTTTTTATTCACCATGCAAATAGACTATGAAAATGGAACAACAAACAGGAATTCATCTTTGTAAATAGAATCACTCTGCTTCATTAACGAGTTTGCCGACCTTGTATATTGATTTCTCTTCAGAATTTATAGCCTTTACAATACATTAGGCTTCTAAGAGCCAATGACCTTCCCACTTCCTCGAATACAAAGAGACAAAATATAAAGAGAAAGACTTTTCAAATCTGAGAACTTGAACAGTCATTATGAATCTGAAACTCTTCATCTTCAGCCAGCATTATCGAGCTGAATCCATTGGGCCACGGAGTCGAAACATCATTTTTCTGCGCTGCAAGATATGAGACGACGGGTTTTGGTAAACTGAGTGCGCAAATGACTGCGGCGCACCTGATTTTGGATTTCCCGCTTGGACCATCTACGAGCACTATTGCAGAAAATTAGAAAGGTACTTCTCCATTATGGAGAATTGGAAAAGTGGTTCTCCAGTGGAAAATGTGGAGGGAGGTGCGAAATCCACAGGATGTGAAAATCCTTCTTTGTAGAAAATCACCAAAGGAGGGCGAAACCCGCAAAGTGTGAAAATCCTCTACTTATCTTTCTGCACGTCATTCTTAAGTGCGCGACTACTTAACTTAAAGCACATGCTTTATTTGATCTCTTAAAACACTTAACATAATATTCCTTTTTAATAAATCAGGCCCACCTTATTATGACTAAGCTTGCGGAAAATTACCCGAGAGGGGCGAAATCCGCGCAGTATAAAATTCTCCTTTGCGGAAAATTGCCAAAGGAGGGCGAAACCCGCACAAGGCAAAGTTCTTCTTTTCTGCCTTTGCGGATAATTACCTTCTTAGGTAGAATTCTGCCACGGAGAAAATAATTTCTGAAATCCCACCGAGCTCGTTCTCGCTCATTTCTTAACCAAATTGCTCGCCGTTTGTTGCATTAGGATCGTTGAGACCTGTAGAATCGATCCATACCATTCTTTGATCTCTTCCTGAGAAAGAACATCAATTGGAGCACAAATCTTTGCCGGGTTAGGATCTACAACCTACCCAAATATGAAAAGACCTGAGAACAACCCGCCCGGCTAAGAGAAGGAAAGGCAATGACAGGGAAACTCGACAAAGATAGCCTACCTGAGAAAGACTTAGACCTAGACTCAGACTGACCAGGCTGACTATACATGACCATATGACTCCAATATTGCAAAAAAAAGGGGTGACTGAAAGTCAGACAACAGCTGGCTCCGAATAGGGGATCATGTACTGCAAGGTGCATGAAGAATTCTGCTTCTCTAGTTTTGTAAGTGCCTTATCCATTGGGTTGTGGAGTCTAGAACAAAGAAAACAATGGGCAAATGTATACAGGGAAGGTGAAGGGGGGCAGGGAAAATCGAAATGAAGCAAGATAAAAAACCACTAACTACAACACAAAAAGAACACCTACCTAACTAACTACCACGCAGGGGTTACCTACTCTTCAATTATGCATCTGGTATAGCTTCAAATGCTGCCCATTATAGGAACATGGAAGGGACTCTCCGGAAGGATATGCCAATCTAAAATAATTATTCTGATTCACTTGCACAATCTGGAATGGACCTTTCGACAAGGATTGAAACTTATAATGCATTCCTTTAGGTTCATGTCTCTTATCCCACAATAGCACCATATCACCTTCCATGAATTTTCTTGGCCTTGCCCTTTTATCAAACAACTTCTTGACTCGGTTCTGATGCTCAGTGATCCTATCAACCATATCTTCCCTTTCTTCTTGCAATTTTGTCAAAT
>MU224574.1:2898732-2932685 GCA_018584345.1 Thuja plicata
TCATCATCATCTTCTGGATATTCAATTCTTTGCCTAGATTCTCCTAACATCTGCAAACATCTGATCATGTCTTCACAAGTATTACCATCATGATCTGTTGTGGTGTGAAAGGCACAAGAGTTCTGACTTTCAGGAGCAGCTTCAATGGCTAATCTTTGCTGAGGAGCAGGAAGCTATAAGTTCTTATTTCCACCTTGATATCTTGGTCCTTCTTGATAAGGCTGATATAAAGAATGAGCTGGTCTAGTAATTTGTTTCTTTAATGCATTCATCTCATTGCACAATTTTTGTAACATAGCCTCGGTATTGTTTGAAGTACTTGTTGTATTGCTTGAAGATCCAGTCTCATATTCTTTCTTCCATTTCCTAGAGGTTATCATGTCATCCTCCATCTCTACTGCAAGAGTTTGTGCAGCTTGTAAAGTGGCCACATTAGCCCTTCTTATTTGATAGCCAAGTTCAAGAGGCATAGAACTGATGTAGAAGGTTTTCTGATTGTCTCCTGTTGGAGCACTAGCAGCTGGTATTCTTTTGATAAGTTTATTGAATTTTGCATTGAAATCTCTCATTTAGATGGATGGTTCTTTCTTAATTTGCGCCAATTTTAACAAGAGAACTTGGGCATCTTCAGTGCTCTTATATCTTTCTTCAAATCTTCGCTTCATGGTGTCCCATCTAGTAATACAGCCTGTGGATAAGTCTTGGAACCAATCTGCTGCATCATCTACCAATGTATCTACAAACATTCTGACTACAACATCCTCATGTTTAGGGTTCACCACACTACATGCTTTCTGAAATGCACTCAAGTGTTGTTCTGCTGATACTGTGCCATCACCATTGAATTTAGGAAAATTCTTTCTTGAGGCCCTTGGAAATTCATGGTTTGCTGTGAGGTTTAGAGGCCCAATTGCGTTTCCCCAAGGAATGGCCATGTTTACTAACCTTGTGTTTGGTTGAGAAGCTTGAAATGAAACTGAAAGGGGAAGTGCAATACCGTGAAGAATCAATGAATTACAGATGGAAGAAATAGGATTTCTACCAACGGGAGGTGAAGAATATTTTCTTCTCTTTGTTCTGAAAGGAATTTTAGCAGGCAATTGAATTTTTTCAGGCTTGTTATCTTCAACTTCTTCTCTAGAATTAGCCCTTCCTTTCCTATAAATATTTTCAAGAATAGGGAAATTGACTTCTCTAAGCTCTTCGTATACTGGGTCAATCTTTCCCTTTAGTTTTGCACTCCTGGTAAATCAGGAATCCAGGATGCCTTAAAATTTAGAGAAAACTTATGATATACTTTCTTTCTAAGTCGTCCCCTGTAGAGTCACCAAAAACTGTTGGTTAACAATTTGTCCTCCCTTAAGATTTATAATCTCTGACTCTTCAATACACCCAAGGTGAAAGAACAAAAGGATGTTTACCAAAAAATGGGTCAGTGTATGTCTTCTATCACTGCCCTCTGAATTGACAGGTACAGCTCCCTGATTGTGTATGATATTCAATGAATTTGTTTTTATACTGATCACCAGGTTTATTCCTTATGAGTTTTAACCAAATTGCTTGTAGGCACAAACAATTCAAGCAAAGATAAGATGAAGATAATCTACAACCCTCAGTAGAATGTTGATCATAGATCATCACTCGATTTTAACACCTAAACTAAATCTATCCTACTCTTTTATGAAATGCAGGTTCTACTTTGGTGAATAGAAGCAGACCTATATAATGAAAGGAAAATGGAATCACTGTTACCGCAATTTCTTAGCAAGAAATAGAATTCAGGAAGAAATTACAGTCTCAGAACATAGGTGTACTTTCCATTCAGAAATGCAACTAAAATGAAGAGTGAACAGAGGAAGAATTATAAATGAAAGACCAACTAGAATTGATCACACCACGATTTATGATATGAAATGGCATTCATTAAGAAAAAGCAGTTTCACTTATAACTGTTCTTTTTATTCACCATGCAAATAGACTATGCAAATGGAACAAAAAACAGGAATTCAACTTTGTAAATAGAATCACTCTGCTTCATTAACGAGTTTTCCGACCTTGTATATTGATTTCTCTTCAGAATTTATAGCCTTTACAAGAGCCAATGACCTTCCCACTTCCTCGAATACAAAGAGACAAAATATAAAGAGAAAGACTTTTCAAATCTGAGAACTCGAACAGTTATTATGAATCTAAAACTCTTCATCTTCAGCTAGCATTATCGAGCTAAATCCATTGGGCCACAGAGTCGAAACATCATTTTTCTGCATTGCAAGATATGAGACGGCGGGTTTTGGTAAACTGAGTGCGCAAATGATTGCGGTGCACCTGATTTTGGATTTCCCGCTTGGACCATCTACGAGCACTATTGCAAAAAATTAGAAAGGTACTTCTCCATTGTGGAGAATTGGAAAAGTGGTTCTCCAGTGGAAAATGTAGAGGGAGGTGCGAAATCCACAGGATGTGAAAATCCTTCTTTGTAGAAAATCACCAAAGGAGGGCGAAACCCGCAAAGTGTGAAAATCCTCTACTTATCTTTCTGCACGTCATTCTTAAGTGCGCGACTACTTAACTTAAAGCACATGCTTTATTTGATCTCTTAAAACACTTAACATAATATTCCCTTTTAATAAATCGGGCCCACCTTATTATGACTAAGCTTGCGGAAAATTACCCGAGAGGGGCGAAACCCGCGCAGTATAAAATTCTCCTTTGCGGAAAATTGCCAAAGGAGGGCGAAACCCGCACAAGGAAAAGTTCTACTTTTCTGTCTTTGCGGAAAATTACCTTCTTAGGTAGAATTCCGCCACGAAGAAGACAATTTTTGAAATCCCGCCGAGCTCGTTCTCGCTCATTTCTTAACCAAATTGCTCGCCGTTTGTTGCATTAGGATCGTTGAGACCTGTAGAATCGATCCATACCATTCTTTGATATCTGTCTGAGAAAGAACATCAATTGGATCACAAATCTTTGCCGTGTTAGGATCTACAACTTACCCAAATATGAAAAGACCTTAGAACAACCCACCCGGCTAAGAGAAGGAAAGGCAATGACAGGGAAACCCGACAAAGATAGCCTACCTGAGAAAGACTTAGACCTAGACTCAGACTGATCAGACTGACTATACATGACCATATGACTCCAATATTGCGAAAAAAAGGGGTGACTGAAAGTCAGACAACATGACCAAAATAATATTGGAACATCAATTTGAAGGAAAGGGAAAGAGGAAAATGGAAAAAAGAAAGGAGGGCCATTTCTTATAAAGTCTCCATATTTGAGAGAAGAAGGCCACATTTAATACATGATGAATTGTTAGCCGTAGAGTTTACATTATTCTATGTTAGTTATATTATGTGTAACCGACGATACTTAGTTACTACCAGATGGCAGTTGGGAATCGGTGGTGACGTTCAGTCACACCCCTTCGGGTTTATATAAGAAATGTACTTTCTCTTTGGAGAGATATATAAGAGAGTGACTATTGTAAATGTACTCAAGTTACGAATGATTAATAAAGATTATGATATTCTCTGATCTATCTTATGTATTTGCATTTTTGCACAAAGATTATGCATCAGTAAACTAGGTTACCCCAACGGGTAAACATGAACTTGACCTAATCTTTGAGGGCGGCCTATCAATAGGCCAGATGGAGAGAGAGAGAGAGAACTGAAATATTCCTAAGGAAGTATGCCTATAAAATGATCCAAAGCTACAACCATGGAAGGAACCACAATCTCTATAGTAATCTCACTAATTTCCTTGACTGTCTCCTTATGGTAATCACATATCAATCCAAGGTTAGTGGACATTAAAAATTCTTCAAGAGCACCATATTCAACAATGTTATAAAGTGTAAATCAATCCCCAAACAAGGATTCATACGGATCGATCTTCTAAAGTTAAAATGTTCAATCCAGGATAGAGGGAGGAATAATAAGTTTAAGAATAAGTGACTAAGAGATTACACATCTCTTAAAAACCTTTCCAAATCTCAAAGGAGGAGGAGAACAGGATAAAGATCTCACTAAGTGAAAAAGATAGATAAATCAGAATGCTAGAGGATGGATTCTTATGCTCAAAATAACACTGATGATCTTTATACTGGTGTTCAAGCATATTGAAACAATAGAGTTGTCTACCATTTAATGTTAGATGAGAGACTTTTTCATCTGTTTCCAACAAGTGAGTGAGAGACCTCCTAATTTTCAAATTGCAAGGGATGAAAGACATGTAGTAGAGGCTTGATTGTTTTGTTTGATGGAAGAGGTTTCGAGCTTGAAAAAAGGATGATCGAGAATCAATTTCCATTTAATGAATATTTATATGGTTAGATTGTAAGCATAATACATATTGATAGTTTATGATTACAAGACATAATAACCTGACCAAAATAACCCTAGATAGAATAACCCAGCCAAAATAACCCAAGGAAAAAATAACCCAGGGTCATAATAACCCATTCCAAAATAACCCGCAGCCAAAGTAACCCATGGACACAATAACCCCCTAAGATTATAGAGAAAGGAAAACAAAATTTATAAATTACAAGTATATTTCTAAAAAAGAAATTATTCAAATTTCCAATTAAAGTGTCAAATTATGAGCAATGTCTCTTATATAATCTAAAATATTATTATTATCATAACTATCAACTAGTATTTTTAGTCTTTCTTTGCATTTACGGTATTTTTTCCTGCTTGGTTGTGTAGTGTGTCCATCCATATATTTCTCTATTTTATTCTTTGGAGACCCTGTTCTTTTTTCGTTGCTTTGATAAATTTCTAGCTTGAGCTATGAGATAATTGAAGCAATTCACTAAATCGTCTATGTCATCCCTCAATAGAATTATTAGTTTTGGGAAGATCATCTTGAATTTCTGAATAGCAGTTCCACATTGCAATTGGAAAGTTGGGTGACCATCTATTACCTCTTCTAGTTAGTCTTCCAGTCCACGTGTCTTCAAATTAATCAATTATGGGTTGCAAAGTCTCCTTGTGTTCTATATAATAAGGAGATTTTAGAAGTCTATCGAATGCATTGATTACATATATCTGAGGCACAAAAGCTAATGCCACAAGTTTTTTGATCTCAAATGACAACACTTCATCAACACTGTAATGTGTTTGTAGACCTTCTTCTTGAACTTTCCTCCACAAGCATTGAGAGAAATGGTAAAAGCATCCCTTTTTTAGCATACTAACTTGATCTAAAATGACCATGCATTATTTTTTCCATGGGCTATTTTGACCATGGGTTATTTTGTCCATGGGTTATTGTAACACAAGGTTATTGTGTCGTTAGGTTATTATGGTGGGGTTATTGTGTCCAAGGTTATTTTGGCTAGGTTATTATGCTCGGTTATCGGTATTTACTAAGTAGATGATAATGAGAGAATCAATGGTGCTCTCTATGACATTAACATTATGTACCAGTGAGGCCTCAACCTGTATTACTTTCACAAATAAAGTTCTAAATAAGTAAGGTTATCAAGGCACAAATGACTAGTTTGACAATATAATACAGTATTGTGTGCTCACATGAACCTCACCTAGTCATGAAGCTACACACACACACACACACACACACACACACACACACACACACACACACAGATATATACTATTTCTAAGACTTTAAATAAAATATTCTTTCAAATGGTATACTTTAGATAAGGAATCGTTAAATGCTACGATGAGTCATGGAGAAAGAATTTTAACTATTTTGAACAATAGTTTTATATCTACCACTATCTAGAAATCCTCATCAAATTTTATATTTAGTATTCATTTACCACATATTTTTATTTATAAACAAAATGGAAGAGATGGTGTACTATATATAAACTTCATATTTCTTTTGAATTGTGACAATCAAAATATTTCATCTAATATTGTCCTTATTCTAATATGTACAAATAATCCAAATGATCATTATAGTTGTAAATAATACACTTCAATAATTTATGAAAGTGAGATTCTATCTTAAAACAATATTAAAAAATAGTTTATTCTGCACAAGCATCTTTAACACATATAATTATATTATATTTTTTGTTTTCTTTGAAATAATATAATAAAATAAAATTTAATTTAAAATTCAAAACACAATTTTTATTATCCATCCTACAATATCAAAAGATTCATACTTTCCAACATTCTTTGATCTAATAATACCAATTAATAATTTTGAACATTTAACAAATAAACAAAAACTAGACACATAAACACACTAACTATAATCAATATTAGCCATGTTAATCAATGGAATTCATGACATATAATATCGGAGAAATTGACAACCTGTAATTTCAAATTGTATCTAGAAAATATATACATTAATTATTTTAAAAAAATATTATCATACTTCAAATTTAAAAAGTACAATCTGAAATATAACTCATAGAAAATTGTTTAAATTGAAATAAAAGATAAGTGTATTAATTATGAATTTAATTTAAAATAATTTTTTAGAAAGGATAGTTTTCAAAGTGATCCCTACACAACCTGCACAATATAATAGTTCACTTTTCAAAATAGACAATATATTTTACAAACCTAAATAACGTATTCGTCTAATATCTCAAAGCACAATCTACAATATCCAGCCTAAGAATAAATGTTAATCTAAGCACAATCTACAATATCCAACCTAGGAATAAATATTAATCTAATATTCTTATATATAATAATAATAATAATACCAATCAATAATTCAAGCATTTAATAGATCCTTCAAGACGTTCATTAAGACCCCCGACTGAGAAAAGGCACGACAAGCTCGGTGCCTCTATCCTTCAGGACGTTCATTTAGAGCCGCGACTGCACGGTTACCATAATGTCTACCTCGAGTATCTTCTCATATAGGCTCGTCAATCTCACCTTACATTCCTTCACCGTCACTGTAGTGGGATCCGTCGTCATGGGGAATGTTCACGACTGTATGCAAAACCGTTGGGTAAACCTTATAAAAAATTTCCATTCATTGCGAGCAATGGTAGGTAAGAACGGATAAAAAAATGTCCAGTCTAGCCAAGGACAGAATGGGTATACCCCTTTTTCAAAAAAAAATATACATAGTAACTCTACAAGATTTACAATACATTTCTTTTAAATTTGATCATCTTAGCTTGTTGTAATCTCTTTCCCTCATCTCTCCCATAAGGTACCTAGCATCTTTTCTTCGGAGTTCATGCATCACTCAAAATAGAGATGCACACAACAGATCATAGAAACAAAACATTTGATTACACCTATCTATTTTATGGTTAGTATAAGGTTACATGTGCTTTGATATTTTATCCAGAAAAATTGAAATTTCCTATTAAAGAAGACACCTTACCACCTATTTGAACTAAAATTATTAATAATAAGATCATCTACATCTTTATGTGACCATTCTTGTATAGTTTAAGATCTTATCTAAGAGTTGGTTTAAGATCTGGGCTTAAAAACTTAGCCTTGCCCTTTGGACAATGTTTTCCATACCCCATATTTCTTTTGAAAAATAGAGCCTCATTACCTTGAAACAATGTTTAGAGTTTAAAGTTTAAAATCTTGTTCTTGTATAGTCGGAAAATGGAAGCACTTCCATTGTAGACTCGTTTAGCCTTCTGACTAAGTGGTTTGGCATCATGTCAAGCGCTTTGAATGGGTCTTAGACTTGGATCTAGATTTTTCCCTATTCTACGCCATTTCCCACATTTTCTAGCCTGTTTCTGACATCCTGAACTGGAACATGAGATTTTTGACTTTTAGGGTCAAAGTCAACCTTTCTAGGTCAAGGTCGACCTCAACCTTGACCTAGGTCAAGGTTGACCTCAACCCTAACCTAGGTCAAGGTTGACCTTGACCTTGACCTAGGTCAGAATTGACCTTTTTCAGACCTAGAGTTCATATTTTAGATTTATGAGGTTTCTGAATCTCGGGCTTTGGAAAGAATTAATTCCCGCTTTCAGGTCGGCTGTTTCAGTCTTCAAAAAACCAAATCTTAAATTATATTTAGTATAGGTCCTCTTCTAAGGGTATAGGTCTAATTGGAATTTATTTCTCCTATGTAGGCCTCTTTAGAAGATTCTACCCTAGATTCATATATAAGGAAGCTTTCTCCTCTCATTTTCTCTAACCAGGAATATCCATTATCAAGAATAATCACAAGCATTCAATAATTGAAGAAGACAAGCTAAGGAGAAAGATTTGAAGCCATTGAATAATTCGTGTACTCTCAAGAATTCAAGAACTTAATTCATCAAGGAGATCTATTGGTAGCCATTGAAGGATTCAAGCCCTATGGAGTCCTCTTGTTGAAGATTTCTTCATCCATATTCCTCCAAGCCTATTCCTCTTCGAAGATCCATTCAAGATTGGTGTTGAAGATCTAAATTCAATTGATTAGAGACATCCTACATCCTACATTCTACACTCTACATCCATTTGGTGCATGCACACTTGTTGATCCACAGATTCAAATCTGCCAGAAGGATTTCCATAAAAGCAAGGTGAAATTGTTTATTTACTTTGCTTTACTTATGAAATTTCAATTATATTTTAAGGTTAATTCAAAAAATGGGGTTTCACCAAGGCAAATCCTCTCCCCAAACAAACAAACCATTTTTCTTGTAGGTACAGGTTTGGAACAGTGAATTAGAGTGCAGATTCGGATACCCTTTTTGGCAAACTTTCAGGATTCAAAAATAGATTCTCTATCGAAGGTTTTTGGGGTCAATTCTACCCTAGGTCGGAATCAGAAATTCTGCATCAATGGTTACATTGACTTGAGGGTCAAAATCAGAACTGTGTCAAAAAATAAAAAATATTTTTGGGTTTTTTTTTCATTTATGCATTTCCAGTCCAGATCCGATTTTAGATTTCCTAGAAACTCAGTGCAGACCACCGAAAATAGTATTATTTAGATATGCAATATTTCAAAGTTAGTAATTTTCTCCTATTCATTTCAACCAATGTTAAATTTATCTTTATAAAAATTACACACACATTCTTTTCTATAAACAAAATTTAAGATCTTCTTCTTTACTCTCATTTCTAATAAATTGATTCATTTATGAATTGATCCTTCTTTTGGGGTTAATCAATTTGGATCCTTCCTTTGTGTATTTGGGATTAAAAGGGACATCTTAACTTCCACATCTACACATATTCAAATTTAATGTGATAAATATCTTAAACAACCCCCATCTAAAAATTTATCCTTTACATTTTTGTGAGCCCGCGATAGATAACTCTTTCTTTTTGGTCTTAGATTTACATTTTTTTTAATCTTGCATACATATTAGATTAAGGTTTCCTTTATTTTCTTGCATTTACATTTCAAAAAATCAAAATTCAAAATCTTGTTTTTCTTAAAATTAGTTCATTTACATTGCATTGGTCTATGGGCTTTACTACTTCTAGTCCTACGTATATCATCCCAGTTAGAAGAAGGCGTAGACTGATGGGTTCCTTTGATCCAGAGTCTTCCTCTCCTTTCCATAGGATCTTGAATGAAAATTTGATCACTCATGATTCCAATCCTTCTATGGAGCATAACTCTTCGTAGTCTTCTCATGATGAGGATGATGCTTTAAGAATTCCTCCCGAACAAGTCCAAAAACTTTCAACCAAACTTGATAAAATGGGAAATTGGCTTATCCAAGAAATCCATAATCAATATTCCATCCAAGCTATAGAGGCTCTTAAGAAATTCCTTCATGATAGTGATCAAGGTATTAATCTGCTGTGTGGTATCACTCATCTTGTGCATTTGAATGTTAAACCTGTAGCTCAAGAGGCTTAAGATTTAGGATTCACTCCTCCTGTCACTAGTGAGGCACCTTCTTCTATTCCTTTACCTATAATTCCTACTTAAACTCCCCTTTGATGACTACATCTTTCCCAATTTCATCTATTCCTGTGAGTGTTCCATCGGTATCTCTACCTACCACACAAACTTCATATCATAGTGTGCCTTTTACTTACTCTAATCCCCTTCCAACTGTGGTTCCAAGTGTTCCACCAATTGTGTCCTCTATTCTTGCTTCTTCTTACATATTTCCTAGTGTTCCTAATTTTTTATGCCACCTATTTCTTCTAATGATTCTAAAATCATTAGTTTGGCTCAAACTGTGTCATCTTTACAACAACAACTTGCATCCTTAACCCAATCCAAGTTTAGCATTCCTAAATGTGAGATGGGTAGTCCTTTATCCTTAGACATTATTTGTGCTACTTTCCCTCAGCAAGCCAATATGACTCATCTTGAGAATTACAATGGTAAAGGAGATCATTTTACTCATGTTAAAACATTTCAAATCCTTTATAGTTATTATTCTCATGACCATAGGATTTTAGCTAAGTTGTTTGCTAGAAATTTTCGTGATAAGGCCTTACAATGGTACTGCTCTTTACCTCCTTATTCTACTAACTCTTTTCCTAAACTTTCTAATGCCTTCATTCAACAATTTCAAAATAACATTGGTCTGCAAGTCTCCTTAACTGATTTAATGCACTGTAAACAAAATACTAAGGAAAAATTGACTGATTTTATTGGTAGATTTAAGCATTTGTATGCTTAGATTTCTTATCATGTTCCTGATATTGATATTCAACATATGTTTATTTCAAATTTACAAAAGGATATTAGAGATAAGATTCTACTTACCGAATTTACCTCTTTTCAACAACTTTGTGGAACGCTTCATCATTATCAATTACAAGTGAGTCAATTTGAGAGAAACACTTCAATGGCTCATGTTCCAGTTGATAAGAGTGATTTTGATCCTAATCCCAATAAGTTTCAGAAACCTAACAACTATATCAAGATCAATAGACAGATGAATGAAGTTGCTGATAAAGTTGATGTTACATCCAATAATACCAATTTTGCATCCATTGCTTTCTGTATGAATCATATGTTTACTCCTCTCTCTAAATATTTATATTCTATTATGAGTAGGTTGTTAAGTGCTAATATGATTACTTTTCCTCCTATTTGACTTCTTCTACCTACTACGATCACATCAAAATCCTTTGATTCTAAAGCCTTTTGTCAATACCATTGTCAAAATGGCCATGATACTGAAAAATGTTATTCTCTAAAGCATAAATTTCAAGACTTAATTGATTCTAATGCTTTATCTGTTGATAAATTTGATGGCATTGGGAACAAATATGTCTCTCCTCCTAATCAAAACCTTTAAATCTATATGAATCCATTATCTACACATGATACTAATACCATTTCCTAGTCATCTTCTGTGGATATTGTTTACGATTCAAAGATGGATGATCTCAATCACATTGTAAATTGTGTGGAGTGTGTTGTTTCATCTTAACAAACTGTTCAAGATCCTTTTCCTCCATTTCAAATTCAAGTTCTACCTAAACCTCAGAAACAAACTAAGTATAAATGACCTAGGGAACTCTCAATCACCTTTGATGATTCTGAGACTATTAAGGCTCTCGATGGTCCACTTTATATTTATGTTAGGATTGCTAAGATACCTATGCGTGGTTGTCTTGTGGATCCCACATCTTTAATAAATGTCATTACTAAGGAAATATTTTTTATGAAAAATATACAACATGATTATTATGATACATTTGATGCATAGATCCAAACTTGTAATGGTATTCTCTATCCCACACTTGATTCTATTAACTTGCCTCTTGAACTTTGTGGTAAAGTTATAGATACTACATTAATTTCCATTCCCACTTTTGATCAATTTCAAGTCAAATTTGGTTTTCCTTGGATAACTGCTATGCATGCTGTTGCTTCTCCTATTCATAAATGTCTTAAGTTCATTCATAATGAAGAAGTGAAAACTATAAATCTTAGTTTGTATCAACCTTCTAGGCCTAGAGATTATGCTACTCTTGATTTATTTTGGCCTTCATTACCTAATTCATGTCCTCCCCGTCTTGATAACCTTTTTCATTCATATCAAGCCTATAAACATCGCAAGATTGTCGAGTTAAGCATGCCTCAGATATATCTTAAAACGTAGTGTTTTTCCCACTCCTATACCTCCTTTATCCATTATAGCTAGCTCTATTATGCACCTTCCTAGTGTCGCTCCTCAGCCTACTATGAATTCTACCAACCCTCCTATAGAACCTGTGAAGGAATCATCTATTGTTGGACTCCTAGTTCTCAACATATTTCAAACAAAGAGAAACGTAAGAAATCTGTTAATGGACGTTGTAAGAAGCATCGAGCTAATGCTAGGACCTGTGCCTCTATTCTTTGAATTTATTTACCTTCTTTTGACCAACCTATGCATGATGCATTGAAATAAATTAATGTTCATAATGATGTTAAGATGAATGAGTATGATGATCCTATTCACATCTTAGATCCTATTTCAATTAATCTTGATGAGGAGGATACTCTTGATGATCCTATTGATCTTAGTGATGAATATGATACTATTGATCTTGATATTGGTTTACCTCATATGCTTTCAACTCAATTAAAAATTACACCTAGTATCGAGCAACATGATTCTCAAGAGGATCCTTGTTTGGAACTAGATATTATTCCTACTATATTGGATATAGTCCCTCTTGCAGGTTTCCCACCTTACCTAAATGATATAAATCGAGATGGAGAGAACAGGTGATGCACTTGATTGGCTTGTCCTTCATGGTAGACCTTTTTGTGTTTGCCCGTTGTATTGCGCTTCTCCCATATAGTATTTTCTAAATGTTTGTTAGATTATTTTGTATGACCCTTGTTACTTTGTTGGTGCAAGGTGATAAAGGAATCAAACATGTTGTACAATTCCTCTAGATATGTATCTCTACTCTTCTATATGTTGTTTCATGTTATGTTGTACTTGTGCTATTATTTGTAAGTGTTTTCCTTGTGTAGTCCACTTGGATCTGCGACATGGTAGCACTAACTCTTTTTGGTCTCCATGTTGTGGTCCAAAAAGATTCTTCTTCGTAACTCTTGAGTTTTCTTTCCTCTATTGTGATTTTAGTTCTACTTTCTTTGGGGAATGATGTCAATTCATTTGCAATAATATCATATATATATATATATATATATATATTATCCTATGATCATACTGACCCCATAGTAGGTAGATCCCTTCTGTGTTCTTTGTATGTTTATGTGTTATTTACCTTGATTTGTCTTCGTTTGGGGGCATCTTATTGTGGAAACATAATCAGTAGAGTTGTTTATGTTTCCGTTCAAAGCCATTACTCTTGTTAAAGTGTTAGCAATGAATTTAACATGGGGGCATACACTCTACTCTCTTTTTGCACACACGCACTCTCAAAATATTTTCAAACTTAACACTTTTTCCCTTTATGGATTAGAGAATAATCCTTAAAGCATGAACTTTTTACTTTATAGTATCTCTTGATCCCTGCAGTTTAAATTTATATGGATCTCTTGATCCCGCCAGTTTCAAATTTACAATGTTTTTAGCCCTTAAGGTTGGAAGGTGTCCTTAAGACCATATCTCCCTGATGGGTTGACAAGTGAGTAGCCACATTCACTAGGTGGTTCAACTCCCTCTTTCCAGTTGCACTGTTTCCTTATGTGGTTCACAATGGGACATAAGTTCTCATTGGGTGAGGTAATCACACCCTCTCTTTCTTTCTCCTTAATTGGTGATGTCTCTCTTATCATGATATTAGGGTTGATAAATACTTAATTCCTTCGGGGCTTGATGATTCCTTTGTCACTTTGATTTCAAAAAGATTATCTTATCTTTATGATCTCCTTTACCAAGAGTTTGTATTGAGTCCATACTCTTGCTAAAGTGGGGGCTAAATGTATAGTCAAAAAATAGAAGTACTTCCATTCTAGATTGGTTTAGCCTTCTGAATAAGTGGTTTGGGGTCATGTCAAGTGCCTTAAATGGATCTTTGACTTGGATCTAGATTTTTCCCCTATTCTGCCCCATTTCCCACTTTTTCCAGCCTGATTCTGACATCCTGAACTAGAACCTAAGATTTTTGACATCAGGGTCAAAGTCGACCTTTCTGGGTCAAGGTCAACCTCAAACTTGACCTAGGTCAAGGTTGACCTCGACCCTAACCTAGGTCAAGGTTGACCTTGACCTTGACCTAGGTCATAATTAACCTTTTTCTTACCTAGAATTCAGATTTCAATTTTTTGGGGTTTTCGGATCTCGGGGTTCAAAAATAATTAATTCCCGCTTCCAGGTTGGCTGTTTCAGACTTCGGGACAAAAAATCTTAAATTATATTTAATATAGGTTCTCTTATAAGGGTATAGGTCTAATTGGAATTTATTTCTCCTATGTAGGCCTCTTTCAAAGATTGTGCCCTAGATTCATATATAACGAAGCTTTCTCCTCTCATTTTCTCTAACCAGGAATATCCATTATCAAGCATAATCACAAGCACTCAAGACTTGAAGAAGACAAGCTAAGGAGAAATATTTGAAGCAATCTAAGTAGCCATTGAAGCATTCATCTACTCTCAAGCATTCAAGAACTTAATTCATCAAGGAGATCCATTGGTAGCCATTGAAGGATTCAAGCCCTATGGAGTCCTCTTGTTGAAGATTTCTTCATCCATATTCATCCAAGCCTCTTCCTCTTCCAAGATCCATTCAAGATTGGTGTTGAAAATCTACATGCAATTGATTTCAGACATCCTACATTTTACATTCTACACTCTACATCCATTTGGTGCATACACACTTGTGGATCCACGGATTTGAATTCGCCACAAGGATTTCCATTAAAGCAAGGTGAATTTGTTTATTTAATTTTCTTTACTTATGCAATTTCAAATATATTTTAAGGTTAATTCCAAAATCAAGGTTTGACCAAGGCAAACCCCTCCCCCCCAACAAGAAAACCATTTTTATTATAGGTACATGTTTGGAACAATGAATCATAGTGCAGATACGAATAACCATTTTGGCAAACTTTTGGGATCCAAAAATAGATTCTTTGTCAGAGGTTTTTGAGGGTGATTCTGCCCTAGGTCAGAATTGGAAATTATAGGTCAATGGTGACATTGACTTCAGGGTCAAAATCAGAACTGTCTTAGAATAGAAAAATATTTCTGGGTTTTATTCATTTATGCATTTCTAGTCCAAACCTGGTTGCAGATTTCCTAGAAACTCAGTGCAGACCCTCAAAAATAGTATTCTTCAGATCTTCAATATTTAAAGGTTAGTACTTTTCTCCTATTCATTTCAATCAGAGTTATTAATCTTTCTAAAGCTATCACACACACATTCTTTTCTATAAACAGAATTTAAGATCTTCTTCTTTACTCTCATTTCCAATAGATTGATTCATTTATTCATTGATCCTTCTTTTGGGGTTAATCAATTTGGATCCTTCCTTTGTGTATTTGGGATCAAAAGGGACATCTTATCTTCCACATGTACACATATTCAAATGTAATGCGATAAATATCTTAAACAACCCCCATCTCCAAATTTATTGTTTACAACTGCCATCTTTGCTGCTTGCATTTTAATAATTGAGAGATTATAAGATTACATTGTACATATAAAAATGAATTTTAGATAGTATTATTATTGTATATGTATACATATAAACCTATCTTTATATACAAATATTTAAATATAATCATATCTACACACACACACACCACACACACACACACACATATGGTAAGGCTAGATGATAACCTAGGCTCCTATTTTTATTTTGGCTTGTAGTGGTCTTAGCCAAGCGATTAGTCAAGTAATAGGACTAGATAGGTCCTAGGGTGTGTTTATTTGGTTAGAAGACTATTGGTAAACAGATTGTTCTTTTAAATTTAACTCTAGAATATCCAAAATGCTTAAGAACAATTGAAGACAATAGTTGGAAAATTATTATTGAAAAAACTAATTTCCCTTTGAATTTAAAGGTACATCTCCCTTATATGAATGATTTTCGGTGAATTTTTCTCTTTCCTAGTCTAACAGGGGTATGTTCTTAACCTAAGAACAAAAGAGGTAAACCAAACTAATCCTAGGAAGGAAATAGCTCAGATAGGATGAATTTAACTCTAAATCTAGCCAAATCTGAGATTTCATCAATCAGATTAACTCCCAAAATTGGTAATGCATAAAGTTCTATTGAAAATGCAGATGCAAGACTAAAGATTAATGATGGAATGATAATAAATTGATCTATATCATAAGAATGTTTCCCAAACTTAAGATAACAATGAATTTCCCCGTTTCCTAATTGTATAAAATCATAATACAAAGCTCTGGTTCAAACACAAAATGTAAATCTAGATTTAAAGAAACATCTGAATTCAACAGAAAGATAAGTGCAATGCAAATGGAACAGATAAATCAATGGTATTCAGACATACAAATTTGACTCAACAAAATTCTATCTTTCACAACAAGATTTAGCTGACCATTATATTGATTTTTGAAATAGTACATATAGAGTCCCAGATTGGGCCGTTAAAAATGGGGGTAACCAAAATGGTTCAACTTACCCAACTATAATTGATAACTGAAAGATTATCTGGTACATTCTGATCAAAATTTAGTAAAAAGAGAGAATCTACTTTAAGCTTCAGTTTCGCTCCCCTTGCCTAATTTAGCCCAATAGGTAGTGACAGCTATGATAACTTTGATAAGTTTTTCATGTATGTTAACGTGGAAATTGGTGTATTAGATGAGCCATCTGGAATGATCTTTAGCTAGACTTTTAATTGCATCTATCTGATCCTTCAATCTTCCATGGCCTTATAAACACATCCGCTCAGCTGTTGAAGTTCTGGCACTTTGTCAAGGTGGGTGGAAGATGGCTCTAAAAACTTGTCTACATAATCACAAAATGATTTATGCATGTTGGCTGGAGTCCTATCATTTCTTTACCTTCTCCACTTGTCTATGATTCTGTATGCAAACCTTGGAGAATATTGAAGTCTTTGTTTTGTTCTTCTTTGACCTTAATATCTACTTGCTGCAACCCTGTGTCGGCCTGGATGATCATTTCAATTTTGAACTCTAGACTTTGAAGCCAGTCGATTAGAGGTTCATCTCCCTTCTGCAGAATCTTAGCTTTCAACACCTCTTTATTCTTCATCTTCACAGCTACATGGAGCATTACTATGCACTCCTAACACTTCACTCTCTCAGATGTGAGAGTTTGTAAATTATTCTCGATGTTATTCCTTTTTTGTCTCCAACCTCAAGAGAGAATTACCTAACTGCTCAACAACTGCCAACCCTTCAGATTTGAGCCTCTCACCCCATCCTCTACTAATCTTCGTGAAGTGGCGATCATCCTATAACTTAGCTAATATAGCTTGATTATCTACCGCGCTGGGATAAAAGGTGGATTGGGTGCTGGGAACACTTGCAATCGGGGTGAGGAGATTTCTTAAGAAATTTTTCATCTGAGCCACTTTTGCCTTCATTTGAATGTTGGAAATCTTGAGCTCCTCGAGTTATTCTTCTATCACCACATTAGTAGACTTCCACCAGTCTATCTTGGTTTCATGGTGAGCTAACCCCATATCAAATGACTGCAACTCAAAATATGAAGCGGTCATATCTTTGAATCTACCATCCTTGGTTGGTTTGGCCACTTCCATAGTGAAGTGCCTGGTCTCAGGGTCATGACCTAGAGTAGACATCATCTTTACTTTCTTATGTTTGGTCATAGTAGCCTTGGGCTGAAAAGCTCATGACAGAGTATCTTTGCTAGAAGCCCCTTCTTCCACCATCTTTCTCTTTCATTCCAGAGTATGTTCTATCCATGACTCTATGCTATTAACTTTGTTGGTAGAAACCAACTCCTCAATGAACAATTTCTTGATGAATAGAGGTGTAGCCTTTGGTCTCGAAGAAAATGGATTTACTGAAGTAGGAGAAGAGGACACCAATTTGGCTACTGAAGTGACCTTCTATTTATTCCTGGCCTCTCCTTCTAATTTTGTGGTTGAAGGAGTATCTTCACCCACTTCCACTATGATGGGAGACCCTCCCCTTGGAGAATCCTGGGTCAAAGTGTCAACCGGTACATCTACTGTGACTTCTTTTACTGACTTCTCTAGCTCTACATCCTTGGTGAGCTCCTTTTTCATTCCAATATTGGGAGTGAATCTTCTCTACAAGTCTTCTTTGGCTGAAATTATTTTTCAGGAGGTTCATCGCCTCCATTAGCTAGCTAAGAAGAACTTTTGGACAAAGTTGGGAGTATTACCGAGGAAGTTGTTGTGATGTTGGAGGAATCTTTTGTCAGAGTTCTTTTAGTAGGAGGCTTCCTTTCCAACCTCTTCCTTCTTCCAGTTGTCCATTCAAGCCACTACTCTGTCCTCTTATAAATACTATTCATTAGGGTCTGCAAGTCACCGATGGCTTGATCCAACATGGGTTCGAAACTGATGGAGAGAGGCTTGATCTTCTCAAGATAGGTGTTATCATACATGTGCTAGTTGTCATCTAGTAGCCCTTTGACTGCAAAATTCACCTTGAAATTTTTTATTTTTTCAATGGTTAATCTGGCATAGAACCTATCTCTGCTCTCTAGATCATCTCTAGAATTGGCCCAATAGTCTTCAATTTCATCTACATGGTGGATAGCTCAGCCCATTTGCAGATAATCATGAGCATAATTAACTGGATCATATTGTGGCCTCAAAACATCATAGGTTTCCAATGAAAACCTCTTAGAGAATGCCTTTAGGACATTCTTCGCCTCAGACCGGGAAGCACAACTGTAGGAACCAATATTCATGGGGAACTCGTATCCTTTCTTCTTGGATTCGACACATATCACATTCACTTACAGAGCTTGTCTCATCACCTCCACCAGCATGATCATGTCCATAGGATATCTGGGTAGCTTCAAAGGGAAGTCATCAAGACCTACAAGACAAAGGTATGAGAAATCTCTGAATTGAATGAAATAGCATCCAAATTGGCTGATGAAAGCCATGGCTTTAGGGGAGAATCTCCTTTCTGGACAGCCTTGTAATTCCCTACACACTCTCATTGTAAATGCATCATTAACCCGAAGGTATTCTGCATAGTTGTTATGTAATTGTAAAGAGGGGAGGAATTCGTAACTCTTAACATCATCAGGAAATTCCTCTAATCTAGGAAGACCTGGCCAAATTTGTATGGTTGCCAAAACATACAATAGAACTAAAGATATAAAATTCATTCTGGTAATTATCTCTATCTAGGGCTTTCGAAAGGTTCTCACTTACCATAAGGGCCCAATCGATGAAGTGATTTTGGGAATAGATTACCTGAACAGGAAGAAGTGATGATCAACGAAATTGAGTTCCTCACTCCTCTAATCCTATGGAGTAACACCATAATGTCAATGATCTCCAGCTTCTATTTAGTGCCGTATAATGTCTTCGACAGATTCCCTTTGGCGCTCTTTGGTTCTTGAAACCATGCTTTCATTATCTCCTTCTTCCAAACTAACTTAGTGGCAATATATTAAGTCACCACTTGACTATATGTTATAACTGATTACTCGGCTTGCTCTAGGATGCGAAGCAAGTTATTGACCAATTCCCTATCAATAGATAGTAGCACCGTATCATTAGGAAATAGAATTTACCTGGTATCTAGGTTGTATTGAGCCATGCATTCTCGGATCAATTCTGGTGCTTGAAAAAATAGGGGAAAACCAGTGGCCTCAACTAATGCTCTCCTTCAACTTCTCAGTAATGGGATGTATATGGTCCAATTATAATCTATTCTGGAAGTTCTACATGTCAAAGGACTTCAGAGATGTATCTGAAATCTTATGCCATTCGGAAGTAATGTCGTTCATTCCATCGAATCCCATGAATCTGGAAGCCATGATTCAAATGATTTGATTCAGGAATGAAGAATATCTTTGAGAATGTAGGGAAAAAGAAGAAATAATATTAAAGCTTCAAATCTAAGCAATATGTTAAGCAAACAGTGGCTCCTGTTAGAAATCTCCAACTGATCTTATAAATTTTGAATTTTTACCATTTAACGACTGACTTCCCATGCCACACGAATGAAAAGACCTCAACATTAATGAAATAGTTGGTTATGAAGTAAAATGAGTTTATTTGAATTAATTAACTTGCTCTTACGGGCTGTTAAGAAATGCCTTTTCACTTTTAGTAACCACAATGGTAACTTTTTTGAGGTAGCATAAAATCACTTTTCCACTTCTCCTTTGGGCGGAGAAGTGCTTTTGGAGTGCTCTCGATTAAAAAATTTGCCAAGGGGAAATTTGGTCTATCAGGATGCCAAAATGGCATGTGTTGATTTCATCAGCCTTCTTTATATCTCAGATTCTTTATGAGACAGGTTCTTCCTCAAAATCACTTCATTTAAATGGTTTAGTGAAAAACATACCCTGTGGGTCAAAACCCGCCTGCAGGAGTAGGGGAGAAGTCATTTTCTGCTTTTCTGCCTTTAGGCTTATTTCCTCGATTTCTTTCTATTGAATCATTCCTCTTGACTTGTAGAGGTGTAATCTGGACACAACAGGCCTTCTTAAACCTAAAGGATCCATTTTAGAACTATACTTATTGCTGAGACATCACTTAGTAGTCATCGATAGAAGATGCACTCGGTTGTTACTTTTTCGCTAGTGGAGAGGCTCAAATTTAATTTTTTGCCAAGCTGCAAAATGAAGGATTATGGCTACATACTTCCATTATGTTTAACACTGATGTTAGAAACCCTCAAACCACAACCTTTACCATATTGGGAACTTAATCTACCCAATGAAAACATATAATCATAAACAAAAACCCTCCAGTTCACAAAAGAGAAGGCAATTTGGAAAAATCTGGTAAAGGCTCCCTAGCATAAGGGAAATTTTCAAGACATAGACTCAGGACTAACAAGAAGCTTTCAAGACCAACACTATATATTAAACACTCAATTTTGTCGGAAAGGTATGTGGACTAAAAGTGGGGCAACAACTGGCTCTGTCTGGGGACTTCGACATTCACATGTCCAAGCAAGGAATCTCAAATCTCTAGTTTCGCAAAGCTCAACAAAGATGGCTCACAAAAAACTAAAGCAGGACATGAAAAGGGAAAACAAGAAGGGAACCTAACTAGGAAAACAAAAGTAGGAACTAAATGTAACTATTATACAATATAGGGGTTACCTATTTTCAATTTAAATCTGATAGAGCTTCAAATCCTGACCATTATACGTCAGGGGTAATGCTTCACCATCTGGATATGTCAATTTGAAAGATTTCTTCTCAAATACTTGGTGGATTTTGAAAGGTCCTTTCCATAGTGTTTCAAATTTTCTGTGCATGCCCTTTGGTGCTCTATGCTTGTCCCACAACCGCACCATGTCTCCTATCATAAATATCTAGGGTCTGCTCTTTTTATCAAAGAAAATCTTTACACATATCTGATGCTGTGTAATGTGGTCTACCATTTTCTCTCTTTCTTCTTCCAGGTTGTTTAGGTACAAAATCCTCTTTTCTAAACCATCTCCATATATGCCATCTTCTACTTCTGTTCTCAATTTTTAGGTTGCTAACTCTAGTGGTAATGGAAGGCTGGCCTCTACTCTGTAAACAAGTTCAAAAGGAGATACACCTATGGCTCTTTTGGGAGTCACTCTATCTTCCTGTAGGGATTCATAGATTTTCTTATGCCAGCTTCTCTGGTTGTCTGCTACAAGCTTCTTCATGATATTCACCAAGTTTTTATTGTTGGATTTGTCTTGGCCGTTCCCTTGAGGGAAATAGTCAGAAGAATGACTAACCATGATGCCATACTCTAAGAAAAATTTAGTAATTTCTTGAGAAGAAAAGTATGCAGTGTTATCCATAACTAACTTAATAGGAACACCAAACCTTACCAGCATGCTTTCTTGGATGAACTCACATACTACTTTTGAATTAGTCTTCTTGGTTTCTTTCACCTCCACCCGTTTGGAAGTAGTTAGTCACAGTGATTATGTATGTATGACCTGCACTGGACATGGGGTTTATAGGACCAATAAAATCAAGACCCCATTATTGAAAAGGACCTTCAATTATCATCAGTCTCAGAGGCAACACTGCTAACTGTGGCTTTCTAGTAAACAATTTGCATTTCTCACAATTTGATACCCAGTGGTAAGCATCTCTGAAAATTCCTAGCCAGTAATAACACTACCTCAGAATCTTGAATGTGGTAACTAATGAGGAGAAATTTCCTCTACCGGCTTCATCATGAAATACTTTTAACAACTTCTCTTGTTGGTGTATGTTGACATATCAGAGAAAGGTTCCGTCTATTGATCTTTTATATAACCCATCTTCCCAAATAATATATTTAGAAGCCTTCAGTTTTAGGTCTCTTCTTTTCTTAGAAGTCAGCCCTTCAGGGCATTCACCATATGTAAGGAAATACATGATGTTTTCAAACCAGGGATCTTGCATACTTACTACCAAAACCAATTGTTTAGCTTTTGGATCTTCACCTATTTGTTTTTTTATCATTGACCTGAATAGTGCATTGCCTCTCACCAACTTCGTGGGCTTGATCTCTACATCATATTCTTGTGTTTTAGCTACCCATGCTACTCTATTGTTACATCCTACATCCTATTGATTCAATATGTTTTTCACTGCGATATTAGGTACATACACAAGAGAATGTGGGTGTAAGATGTAGAATCTAAAATTCTTTAAAGCCTTAATGACTACAAAAGCGTGCTTTTCAGTTTGGGATTATCTCAGCTCATGATTTTTTATAGGCATTCTCATAAAAGCAATAGGAGCCTAGACTCCCTCCTCATTTTCTTGCATGAGAATGGTTGATAGAGTATGTTCAAAGGAATAACAATAGATTACAAAGTATTTCTTGTAATCTGGATGACATAACACTGGAGCATTGGCTATGGAATTCTTTATGTTTTTGAAGGCTTTCTTACCAGATTTATTCCACTTGAAATTCACATTTCCCTTCCTCATATCAACTATACATTTAGTAATTTCCAAACAATCTAGAATGAACCTCCTGAGAAAGTTAACCTGACCAAAAAAATATTTTAATCCAATTTTATTCACAGGTAAACTCAATTGCTAAATAGCTCTAACCCTTTCTGGATTGATTCTTATGCCTTCCTGGGAGACAATGTGACCTATCAATTTCCCCTCAGTTACACATAAGACTAAATTCTTGGGATTTAATGAAATCCCATCTTCCCGACACCTTTGCAATACTTTCCTTAAGTCATTGATATGATCTATTATTTTCCTAGAGAATACAGTATGATTGTCCAAATACATACCAAAGATTCTATTCTTCATATCATTGAAGGAAAGGTCCATACCTCTCTGAAAGGTAGCTCCAGCGTTGATTAGCCCAAATGGCATTCTGTAGTAAGTGAAAGTACCCCACGGGGTGGTGAATGCCATTTTATGCTGGTCCACTTTCTCAAGTTCTATCTGATTATATCCTTAAAATCCATCCAACATAGACATCATTTCATCTCCAGCTACAATTTTCAGTAAGTGATCCATATTGGGAAGAGCATAATTGTATTTCAAAGAAGATTGGTTAAGATTTTTGAAGTCTACATAGATTTTTATCTCTCCATTCTTTTTCCTCATAGGCACTATGTTTGCCACCCAGGTAGAGTGGTGTATAGGATAGATGATCCTTTCTTTAAGCATTTTATCTACTTCCTTAAATATTGCATCAAAAAATTTGGAATTATAGTTCCTTTTCTTTTTCTTGAATGAAGCAGCTTCAGGTTTTAAGGGGATTTGATGCTTGAATTTCCCACCTATAAAACTTTTCAGGTCTTTATAGCTACAGGAAAAAATGTCTCAGTATTCTAGGAAGAGTTTCCTAGCCTTTTTTCATTTTTCTTCAGTACAAAACTTCCCATTGTTGATCATCTTGGGATCTTTCTCAGTTCCAATATTCATTCCTTCATATATGCTAGTAGTAGGACCTCTTTCGATTCTTTTCTTCTTCACAAAAGTGTCATGCATGTTGAAATTTTTTTCAAGAGTAACTAGATTGGGCGGGATGATATTACCTTGCAGGTAGATAACATTTGACTTATCTTTCTTTTTTTTGTCCAGATGATCTCCTTTACGATTGCCATAGACTTCTTTGTTGAAGTCACCACCGCTCTCTAGAAAGAGAAGGAAATTCTTATCATCTTTGAGTAATTGCCAATCTTCCACATTATTGGGCATGGACGGTCGATATATGAATTCCAGGTGGGGAAGGAGTAACGAAGCTGACATAGCCAGGGAGTCCGCTTTGGCATTAAATTCTCTCAGCACTGATTCAATAAAGAATGCATTCACTATTTCTATCTCATCCCATACTCTATTTCTGTAGTTCTTTAATCTGTGATTTTTAACAGAGTAGTACTGATTCTTAACTTGGCACACAATAAGCTCTACATCACCATGAGCTCTCAAAATATTCACACCCTTTTCCATTGCAGTGATGATTCCTAACAGAAGAGCTTCGTATTCAACAGTATTGTTGGTATTTCCAAACTCTAATTTATAAGCCATAGGATTGCATATTCCATCTAGTGATATCAAGACCACACCTGAATCGGATCCTGATGAAGCACAACTGCCATCAAATTAAGTGTCCATATTTGAGATGACTCTTCTTCAGTTGAAAATTCCTTTCCTCGTTCTCCTCATTTCACCTCCTCATCATAATCATCAAATTTCAACACTGTAAACTTAGCTTTCTCTTCTAGGACCATTTTAATATTTTTATTACCCACTAGGATTAAATCTTGAGACCAATCTAACTTTATTTCCCCTCCTAGCTCTCTACAGAAACTCCTACTTAGCAACAAACCATAGCTAGCAGGTATATCCACAACCAGAATTGTTTATTACATCTTTTTCTCAGGGTGTGCTGCCAGAGCCACTTGGGCATCCTTAATCTCTCCAACTAGAGGTACTTGCTTGGAGTCCATAGAATAGAACTTACCATGAACTTTAGTAAGGGCAAGTTCTAGAGCTTTAGCTAGTATTGATGACATCACATTAACTGAGGCCCTAGAGTCTATTATACAATTGCTCAACTTACATCCATTAATATATAAAGACACATAGAATGGATAAGGCTTCTAACTGGGAAAGTAGCTAACACAGATGGTTCACCTTGCTCAATGGGTTCTGCAAAAATTGACTCATTTTCTATAGTAGTCATGACATTCTGGTTTAGGTTCTGATTCCCTTCATTACAATAATCTACTAATTTCTGCAATTCTATAGGATTGGATTTGAGATAATCTATGGGAGAGATTTGAATTCGAGAGTCCCTACATAATTGAATAATTTCAAAAGAGTTTTTCTCCTTACCTATTTGTATAATTTTCATGCCTTGATTGGCTTCCTTAGAGTTGGAGGTAGACGCCTCATTATTTTTAGGTGGGGGGAGAGGAAGGACCTTTATCTTTCTGGCTCCTTGTCAAGACCGTATAGGAAGTCCTATCTATGGTCGCAAAACATGTTGCTCTTTGTTCTAAATCAGACTCATACTCTATATATAAGTTTTTAGAGTCGCCATGTGAGTATGAGTCTAGTTCGGTACCAGAGAATCCAACATTCCATTCATCAGTTTGATGCATTTGCCAAGCATGAGCTACATTACGGTAGCTTTCTCCATCATGATCTGTAGTTAGATGAAATGCATACATATTCCCTCTTTTAGGGGGGGCTTCAATAGCTAGTCTTTGTGGTGGACCAGTTAACTATAGTGATTTACCGTTAGCATTCCTCCCATCATCGCCCCTTCTAGGTTGCTCTTGATAGTTTTGTTGATAAGGGTTATTGAATCTAGGAAGTTTCCTTTTGAATGCGATGAATTGGTTTGACAAATTTTGGATCATCTCATAAAATGATGTAGTACCACTAGAACTGGCTCTTGACTAGATTTCCCTCTTTCATTTCCCAGATGAGATCATGTGATCTTTGAGTTCCATGGTAGTTCTCTGTGTAGCATCCAAACTTGCAGGATTAACTCTTCTTAGATCATAATTGATATTTGGAGGCATAGCACTTATAAAGAATGTTTTCAAATTCCCCACTGTAGGCCTATCAGCCACTGGAATAAGATTTATGAGCTTATTGAATTTAGCTATGAAACCTCTCATACTAATAGAAGTCTCTTTCTTGATAGAGGTTAATTGCGTCAATAGAGCATGTTCATCTTCTGTAGTTTTAAACCTTCTTTCAAAAGCAGCTCTCATAGAGGCCCAGTCTGTAATAGAAGAATTTGGTAGGTGGTGAAACCAATCAGAGACATCTTCAAAAAGGATCTCAAAAAATAATCTAATGGCCACATCCTCTTCCCGTACTACTAGAATATTGACAGAAGCAAAGAATGCATCAATATGTTCATCTGTAGATACTTTCCCGTCTCCAGAAAATTTAGGAAAATTCTTTCTAGACCCTGAGGGAAGAGGATTGTATGTTTCTAATTGCAAGGGTCTAATTGCAGTGGCCCAAGGGATTTCCATTGTTACTTGAGGTAAATAAGGGGTTATATTGATAATGGGGGGAGCAACTACTCTGTGTAACATTAACACTTTGCAAGTGGTGGATAAAAGAGTAGACTGCTTAGGGGGTGAAGAAGGTTTTCTTTGGCATTTTTTAGTTCTATTTCTTCACTGAGGTACTTCAAGTAGAGTGAAGTTAATAACCATGAGTCTCTCAAAGACTAGATCTATACTTCTTTCTTTGTGCTCCTGAGAAACCTTGTAGGCTCTAGATTTTCAACTAATTCTATGGCCTAGATTCACGCTTGGCTTGGCGTTGTGCCCTTCTTTGATTTCTCTTTCAGAAGGCTCTTTTGAGTGATTTTGCTCTAGCTTCTTCTTCCTCTAGCACTTGACTAGAATTTCCATAATGTTTGGTACTTCTTCTTTTCCTCCAGGTAAAAGTGTTCAGCAAGGAAATAAGGTTTTCTTGATTGTCTTGAAAACCAACATTTGGTTGGAGTACAGGAATTATATTTTCATGGGGAAGCACCATTTTTCCTCATGATATGTTTTTGGCATAATGACTGTTCATCTCCCCAACAGAGTTGCTAAAAATATGTTGGTAAATAGATTGTTCTTTTCAATTCAACTCTAGAATATCCAAAATGCTTAAGAATAATCAAATACAATAGTTGGAAAATTGTTATTGAAAAAACTAATTTCCCTCTAAATTTAAAGGTACAACTCCCTTATATGAATGATTTTCGGTGAATATTTGTGTTTCCTAGTCTAACAGGGGTATGTTCTTAACTTGAGAATAGAAGAGGCAAACCAAGCTAATCCTAGGTAGGAAATAGCTCAGGTAGGATGAATTCAACTTTAAATCTAGCCAACTCTGAGATTTCATCAATCAGATTAACTCCCAAAATTGGTAATGCATGAGCTTCTATTGAAAATGTAGATGAAAGACTAAAGATTAATGATGGAATGAAAATAAATTGATCTATATCATAAGAATGTTTCCCAAACTTAAGATAACAACGACTTTCCCCTTTTTCTAATTGTATCAAATCATAATACAAAGCTCTGGTTCAAACACAAATTGCAAATCCAGCTTTAAAGAAACATCCAAATTCAACAGAAAGATAAGTGCAATTCAAATGGAACAGATAAAACAATGGTATTTAGACATACAAATTTGACTCAACAAAATGCTATCTTTCACACCAAAATTTAGCCAACCATTGTATTGATTTTGGAAATAGTACATATAGAGTCTCAGATTGGGCCGTTACAAAATAGGGATAACCAAAATGGTTCAACTTCCCCAACTATAATTGATAACTAAAAGATTATCTATTACATTCTAATCAAAATTTAGTAAAAAGAGAGAATCCACTTTAAGCTTCAGCTTTGCTCCCCTTGACTAATTTATCACTATAGGCAATGACAACTGTGATAAATTTGATAAGTTCTTCATCTTTGTTAACATGGACATTGGTGTATCAGATGAGCCATATAGAATGCTCCTTCAATTCTTCTATGGCCTTATAAACACATCTGCTTAGGTGTTGAAGTTCTAGCACTTTGTCCAAGTGGGTGGAAGATGGCTCTAACAGCTTGTCTACATAATCAAAGAATGATTTATGCATGTTGGCTAGTCCTGTCATTTATTTACCTTCTCCACTTGTCTGTGATTCTATATAAAAACCTTGGAGAATCTTGAAGTCTTTGTTGTGCTCTTCTTTGACCTTAATATCTACTTGCTGCAACCCTATCTTGGCTTGGATGATCATTTCAATTTTGAACTCTAGACTTTGAAGCCACTCGATTAGAGGTTCATCTCCTTTCTACAGAATCTTGGCTTTCAATGCCTCTTTTGTCTTCATCTTCATAGCTACATGGAGCGTTACTATGCACTCCTGACACTTCACTCTCTCAGATGTGAGAGTTTGTAAATTCTTCTCGATGTTATTCCTTTTGGTATCCAACCTCAAGACAGAATTACCTAACTACTCAACAACTACCAACCCTTCAAATTTGAGCCTCTCACCCCATCCTCTACTGATCTGCGCAAAGTGGAAATCTTCTTGTAACTTATCCAATATAGATTGATTACCTACCGCACTGGGATCAAAGGTGAATTGGGTGCTGCAAACACTTGCAATCGGGGTGAGTAATTGTCTTATGAAATTTGTCAGCTCAGCCAATTCTACCTTCAGTTGAACCTTGGTAGTCTTGAGCTCCTCGAGTTCTTCTTCTATCACCACATTAGTAGACTTCCACCAGTCTACCTTAGTGTCATGGTAAGCTAACCCCATATCAAATGACTACAACTCCAAATATGAAGCAGTCATATCCTCAAATCTACCATCCTTGGTTGGTTTGGCCACTTCCATATAGTGAAGTGCCCGGTCTCAGGGTCACGACCTTGAGTAGAAATCACCTTTACTTTCTTCTATTTTCTCATAGCATCCTTGGGCTGAAAATCTTGTGACAGAGTATCTTTTCTAGAAGCCCCTTCTTCCACCCTCTTTCTCTTGCATTCTAGAGTATGTTCTATCCATGACTCTATGCTAGTAACTTTGTTGGCAAAAACAAACTCCTCAATGAACAATTTCCTGATGACTAGAGGTGTAGCCTTTTGTCTTGAAGCAAATGGATTTACTGAAGTAGGAGAGGAGGACACCAATTTGGCTATTGAAGTGACCTTTTGTTTCTTCCTAGCCTCTTCTTCTAATTCTATGGTTGAAGGAGTATCTTCACCCACTTCCACTATTATGGGAGACCCTCTCCTTGGAGAATCGTGGGTCAAAGTGTCAACCGACACATCTACTATGACTACTTTTACTGACCACTCTGGCTCTACATCCTTGGTGAGCTCCTTTTTTGTTCCAATATTTGGGAGTGAACCTTCTCCACAAGTCTTCTTTGGCTGAACTTATTTTTAGGAGGTTCATCGTATCCACCAGCTGGCTGAGAAGAAATTTTGGATATAGTTGGGAGTATTACCAAGGAAGTTGTTGCAATGTTGGAGAAATATTTTTTTAGAGTTCTTTGAGTAGAAGGATTCCTTTCCGACCTCTTCCTTGTTCATGTTGTCCATTCGACCCACTGCTCTATCCTCTTATAAATACCACTCATTAGGGTCTGCAAGTCACCGATGGCTTGATCCAATATGGGTTTGGAACTGATGGAGAGAGGCTTGATCTTCTTGAGATATGTGTTATCATACATGTGCTAGCCGTCATCTAGTAGCCCTTCGACTACAAAATTTACCTTGAAATTTTTGATTTGTTCAATGGTTAATCTGGCATAGAACCTATCTCTGCTCTCCAGATCATCTCTAAAATTGGCCCAGTAGTCTTCAATGTTGTCTACATGGTGGATAGCTTGGCCCATTTATAGATAATCATGAGCATAATTAAATGGATCATATTGTGGCCTCAAAACATCATAGGTTTCCAATGAAAACCTCTTAGAGAATGCCTTTAGGAAATTCTTTGCCTCAGACTGGGAAGCACAACTATAGGAACCAATAGTCATGGGGAGGTCATAGCCTTTCTTCTTGGCATCAACACATATAACATTCACTTGCATAGCTTGTCTCATCACCTCCACCAGCATGATCACATCCATAGGATATTTGGGCAGCTTCAATGGGAAGTCATCAAAACCTGCAAGATAAAGGTATGAGAAATCTCCAAATTGAATGAAATAGTATCCAAATTGGCTGACAAAAGCCATCGCTTCAGGGGATAATCTCCTTTTTGGACAGCCTTGTAATTACCTGCACAATCTCATTGTAAATGCATCATTAACCCGAAGGTATTTTTCTTAGCTATTATGTAATTGTAAAGAGGGGAAGAATTCATAACTCTTAACATCATCAGGAAATTCCTCTAATCTAGGAAGACCTAGCCAAATTTGTATGGTTACCAAAATATACAACAGAACTGAAGACATATAAAATTCATTCTGGCATTTATCTCTATCTAGGGCTTCCAAAAGGTTCTCACTTACCATAAGGGCCCAATCGATGAAGTGATGTTGGGAAAAGATTACCTAAACCAGGAAGAAGTGATGATCAAAAAAATTGAGTGCCTCACTCTCACCTCTGATCCTATAGAGTAACACCAGAATGTCAATGATCTCTGGCTTCAGGTTAGTGTCGTATAATGTCTTCAACAACTTCCCTTTTGCGCTCTTGGGTTCTTGAAACCATGCTTTCATTATCTCCTTCCAAACTGAATTTTTAGCAATATATTCAGTCACCGCTTGACTATACATCATTTGTGAATACTCAAATTTCCCTAGGATGTGAAGTGAGTTCTGGACTGATTCCCTATCAATAGATAGTAGCACTATATCATTGGGCAAGATAATTTTCCTGGTATCTAGATTTTATCGAGTGATGCATTCCCAGGTCAATTCTGGGGCTTGAATAGCCACCAAAAAACCAACAGCCCGATCTAATTCGCTCTCCTTCAAATTCTCAGTAATGGGATGTATCTGGTCCACTTTTAATCTATTCTGGAAGTTCTGCATGTCAAAGAACTTTAGAGATGTATCTGAAATCTTATGCCATTTGGAAGTAATGTCGTTCATTCCATCAAATCCCATGAATCTAAAAGCCATGATTCAAATGATTTGATTCAGGAATGAAGAATATCTTTGAGAATGTAGGGACAAAGAAGAAATAATATTAAAGCTTCAAATCTAAGCAATATGTTAAGAAAATAGTGGCTCATGTTGGCAATCTCCAACTAACCTTATAACTTTTGAATTTTTACCATTTAACGGCTGACTTCCCACGCCGCATGAATGAAAAGACCTCAACATTAATGAAATAGTCCCTTATGAAGTAAAATGGCTTTATTTGAATTAAATACCTTGCTCTTACGGGCTGTTAAGAAATGTGTTTTCACTTTTAGTAACTACAACGGTAAATTTTCTGAGGTAGTGGAAAATCACTTTTCCGCTTCTCCTTTGGGCGGAGAAGTGTGTTTGGAGTGCTCTCGGTTCAAAAATCCACCAAGGGGAAATTTGGTCTATCAGGATGCCAAAATGGAATGTATTGATTGCATCTACCTTCTTTATATCTCAAATTATTTATGAGACAAGTTCTTCCTCAAAATTGCTTCATTTAAATGGTTTAGCGGAAAACATACTCCGTGGGTCAAAACTTGCCTACAGGAGTAGGGGAGAAGTCATTTTCCGCTTTTCTACCTTTAGGCTTATTTCCTTGATTTATTTCTATTGAATCATTCCTCTTGACTTGTAGAGGTGTAATCCAAACACATCAGTCCTTCTTAAGCCTAAAGGATCCATTTTAGAACTGTACTTCTTACTGAGACATCACTTAGTAGTCATCGGTGGAAGATGCACTCTATTGATACTTTTCCGCCAGTGGAGAGGCTCAAATCCAATTTTCTGCCAAGCTGCAAAATGAAGGATTATGGCTACATACTTCCATTGTGTGTAACACTAATGTTAGAAATATTCAAACCATAGCCTTTACTGGATTGGGAACTTAACCTACCCAATGAAAACATAAACTCATAAACAGAAACCCTTCGGTTCACAAAAGAGAAGGCAATTTGGAAAAATCTGGTAAAGGCGCCCTAGCCTAAGGGAAATTTTCTAGACTTAGACTAAGGACTAACAAGAATCTTTCAAGACCAACACTATACATTAAACACTCACTTTTTCCTTAAAGGTATGCGGACTAAAAGTGGGGCAACAAAGACCTAACTAGATCATTTCATGTTTTAGAAAGCAAGGATTTGTCCAAATTAGGTATATGTTCTGAGAATGGTGGAACCATGGATTTTATGCTTGTTAGAGTCTAGGAGAGATAATTTTTGGTCTAATAGGAATAATAGTGCATTTAGATAAGTTTCATGGCATGTTGACCAAGTTAGAATGCAAAAATCAAAAAGTTATAAAAGTTGTCAATGTTGTCATTGACAACATTGACAACATTTCTTGCAATAATGCATCTTCGAGCATTTTTTTGTATAACTGATAGAAAAATTTAGATTAGTTCCATGGTCAACTATATAAGGCCTCCCCTGACCTATGTGTGGGGTTGGATGAAGTTTGAAAGTAAGTTTACAGACTGTGTAATTGGAAAACTAGTTACAGTTGAGCATTATGTACACATTTTGGACATTAATGGATTGAATTCTGCAGTGTGACTTGTGCAAGAGTTAGTAGAGGAAATATTTTCTTCATGTGATTAGTTTGTGTTTTTGTTCATATTTCTTTGCTTTTCTTAATAGTTTTTTTTTCGGCACTGTCGCCGGTCTGAACCAACCAGTTTGTGTAAATGGGGTCATAGCTCATCATTCCTCAGTGGCACTTATACGGGATCTTGGAATTGGAGAGGTGACTCCCTATACTATATGGATGGAGAATGATGGGCCCTAGAGAGAATATTTGCAAATTTTAATATGATGCCCTAGGCGAGCCAGAGATGCATGGCTAGGGATCACAGTGAATTGCAGAGGCAATAGGAGTGATTGAAAGCATTGGTTACTTCAATAATATCATGCGGCGAGGAGGAAATATCTATGGAGAGGCCCCAAATTCAATGGGAAGCTGTGGTGATGAATTAGTCATGGTGGAGACTCAAACTTTGATGGATATGCTCAGTGCATAGTGAAACCATTAAAAATAGGTTCGCAAAGAGGAAACCTTTGTACGGACAATTTGGGAAGGCAAGATCTAGAAAATATTTTAGGTCTTCAAAAAGGGTATCAGGATCTTGAGTCATTTTTCCACATTGTTAAGAATAATTTTAAGTTATTTGCAAAAAAGTACCTAATTAGGCCTAATGCCTGTAGCCCTGTTTGAGGTGATTTTGAAGCAAGTTCATGAACTTGTTCTGGGTTTCATTGAAAATGAAGTTGATAGGAATTTTTTTGGACACAATTGCCTTGTTTTGGCCCTTCCTCTCTGTTGTTCCCTTTTCTTGCTGATATGAAAATACCCTCTGAGAGTTCACTATATTTATCCCTGACACTGACTCAGCATAGAGTAGAATAACAGAAACAAGGTTTTGAAACCTTCTGCACTTTGAGCTCCACAAACTCGGGTGGGAATACCCTTAACAACTTTGAATAATGAAATCACTAAATTATTCACCCTTGCTTTTGGTGGAATTACAGAAAATGTTCACTGTAACTTTTACTGAAACAGACCAAACTGAAAGTAAAGATATTGATTTAAATGATGATAGTCATCTCACTGAACAAAAATAGACCAGTGCTCAATCCTAGGGCATGGAGTCATATATAACTGGTTTTAAAACTTCATGATTAAGGACAATAACTGAAAGAAATTACAAGATCTGACATAAACATAGATATACCTTATATATCTACCTTAGCACACTTATACAAATTAATCCTTCAAATTCATTCACTATCTTGAACTTTGCTGAAATATCCCTAAAGTATATTCTCTCCTTGAAAGAACCCTAGAAGTACTTCATAATCTGCCTGACAGACATATAAATTGAAAATATTCCTTGAATAT
>MU224574.1:2942674-2964852 GCA_018584345.1 Thuja plicata
CTCCCATCTGTTAACTTCTTTGACGGTGGGCCAGTCAAAAGCTTTCTCTTCTTCCAGCTTGGCAACAGCTTCCACCCATCTGGCATCCGTGGCAGTCCTGGCTTCAGACACAAATTTGGCCATGTCTTTACACTTTATTCATTTTTCAAAAACATCTCTACGAGTGAGCGACTTATCCTTGTTATCCAACGGGTCGCATACTCACCCTCCATCCTCGCTCTACTTTTCATCTCCCGCGAGTGAGCGATTCTTTCTTTTGTTTCTTATCGCACTCTCGCGAATTCATCTTTTATGCTATCTGAATCTGGGCGACTGAGCGAGAATGCATCCTTTCTTTTATTTTTTACTCAGTCGCACACTCGCGAACCTTTTAAAATGCACATTTTTATTTGGGCGACTGAGCGATGCTTTTCTCTCTTCTGCTCGTCACATACCCGCAAGCTGATTTCCTTTTGCCCTTGGTGACTGAGCGACTGAGCGACACTCATCTTCTTCAACTCATACTCTATCCAATCGCTCACTCGCTCTCCTTTTATTTCTGCTTTTATCCAACGCGCGAGTGAGCGATGCAATATTTTTTTTCTCAGTCGTGGATTCACGAGCTCAGAAACTTTAATTCATTTTAGACTACGAGTGCGCGATTGCTCAATATTTTACCTTAGTCACCCAGTCGTGAGCTATTTTTCTTTCTTCTCTTCTGCTTGGAGACTGAGCGATGAGCTTCTCCTTTGGCTCATCGCACGCTCGCGGGCTCCAAACTTTCATTTCATTTCATATCGCGAGTGCGCGAATGCTTCACTTTTTCCCTTGTCGCTCACTCGTGAGCTCTTTTCTGATCATCTGCATTGAATAGCGAGTGCGCGACATCATTCTTTCGCTGCTTGTCGAATGCTCACGAGCTGATCTTTCATTACCTCAAAGCTTCAGTGACTGAGCAAGGCATTTAAATAGGTTCTTAGTTGCTCGGTCGCAGACTATCACAGAACTTAATAAGTACTTGTGCGAATGGGCGATGCACATCTCGTTTCCTTATTTTATATCTTGGTCGCGCACTCGCTCTGCAAAAAACAACATGAGTTAAACCTATGCGAGTAAGCGATAACTACATGACATGACCTAATCGTGCTCTCGCGCAACTCAAAACATTGATATAAGCTTGATGCGACTGTGCGACCGCTTAAGTTTCAACAATACTCGCTCGGTCGCGGAGCATAAAACATACAGCACAAATTTCCAGCGACTGCGTGATAGACATGACCTTAGCTCGTCGCTGACTCACTAACCTTCGAGTTAACTTTAAAAACAGCTCGCGACTGCATGATTAACCTCTACAAACATAAGACCCGCTCACTCGCAGACCGATGATGACTTAACATGGGCTCATCGCGATTGCGCGATACACAATTTTGCTATTCGTCGCCCACTCGCAGGCATACTAAAACTTGACTCAAACAGCTCGCAACTGCGCGATTAACCTTTTCATCAACAGCTCATCGCCTATTCGCACAACTTAAAAACCTTAAAATAAAACCGATGCGACAAAGCGACTAAAGATGAAATATGACTTGAAAAAGTGATAGACTCAAATTGAGCGGTAAAACCAAGATTTTGAAAACAAGAAAGCCCAGGAAAATGATAAGACCAAGGGATTCAAATTTTTTTTGATACAGTGCTAACACTCTCCATCGGTGGGTAGTGATAGCCTTATTGGATCACTTGGTGTTGAAAAGCAAGAAGATGACCATGAAGCTTAAGATTGATTGAGTTGATTTCCTAGTTGTTGTTGACAAGTTGACAAGAAGAAGGATTTGAGTAGAGAATCATTAGAAGATTAGGGTTAGATAAGAACCCTAAGAGACTAGAGAAGTGGCCTATAGGATACCCTAGGAGAATATGGGGTTGGGAGAAAGATTTTTCATTACATCAGATTGGTATCATAGCAAGTTGAAGATTTGAGAGTTGGTGTATGTCTCTAAATATTGGTGAATCAGTAGGGGAGATCAGCATGGTGACTAATGTAGAGCTAGATAAGGAGATGGGTGAGAAAAAAGAGAAGAATAGACTCCTTGAAGAGGCCCTCAATGAAATGAGGATAAAACTACAAGAAGTAGTTGATGCCAAAGATAAAGAAAAGGAAGTTGAAAGCAGTGACAGAGGTCAAAAGATTGCTGAGGAATATATCATCCCTAAACTAGACCCTATTTTTAATGAAGAACCATTATTGAAAGCCATAAAATCCCTAGAAGGAAATACATTGGAAGGAGTACCACTATTTAGTGAAAAGATGGATATAGAAGAAGTAATGGAGTTGATCGAGGGGATGGAGAACCATTTCGAATGTGAAGGTGTCACTGAGGCACAAAAGATAAAAGTTTCAAAGTCAAGGCTCAGAGGATCAACATTGACATGGTGGAAGTATCTACAAGATGAGAGGGTTAGGATGGGTAAACAACCTATTTCTAAATAGAAATCCATGGTGACAAAGGGAAAGGAGAACTATCTACCAGAGGACTATGAAATTCAACTTCATAGAAAAAAACAAGGTTTGAAACAAAAAGACTTGGATGTGGCCTCTTATACAGAGGAATTTCAGAAATTGTGCCTAAGGTCCAAGATTCAAGAAGAGGAACCTCTCAAGTTAGCTAGATACTTGGGTGGTCTAAAGTGGAACATCCAAGAGGAGATAAGTTTGTGGAATCCAACCACTATTCAAAAGTGCCACCAATTATCTCTAAAGGTGGAAGAGAGGAACAAAAAGAAGGGAGACTCTACTCTCAGAGGTAGAGGCAGAGGTAGAGATCAAGGGGGTCATAGAAGTGGTTATCAAGGTAGAGGTAATGAACAAAGGAAGAAAGGAGAGTCCAATTTGACAGAGCATGGTAATGAAAATAATCCAAGAGGGGGTTATACCAGAGGAAATGGTACTCAAGGAGGCTCTAGTAGAGGAAGTGGTTCAGGCAGAAGCAACCCATACTTTGCAAGTATGAAATGTTACAATTGTGGCCAATTGGGTCACCGTTCCTATAGATTCCTGGATAAGACCACTTCTGATAACAATAGAAAGAGGATTTCATATGCTCAAGAGGACACAAAAAGAGTCAAAGCACTAGAGCTTGATCACATTAAATCAGAGATGGGAGAGAACTTGATGTTCAGAAGGGTTTTGATTAGACAACTAGTAAAGGATGAGTGCAAGCATAGTAGAGCACTGTTTAGGATCAAATGTAAAATCCTTGGTAAAGTTTGCAAAGTGATATTGGATTCAGGCTCCACAGACAACATAATATCAGAGGAAGTTGTCAATAAACTCAAGTTTAAGAAAATGCCTCATGTCAATCCTTATAAGGTGACATGATTGAACAAGGGCCAGAGTGTGTTGGTGAATGAGAAAACTTGGGTGGAGTTCTCTATTACAGGGTACAAGGACAAGTTACTACGTGATGTGCTTCCTATGGATGCATGTCATCTACTCCTAGGAAAACCTTGGAAATATGATAGAGAAAATGTATATGATGGGAAGGAAAACTCTGCATCCTTCAAGAAAGGTGACTGAACTTTAAAAATATAGTCCTTGTTGGAAGAAGATGAACCACAACCTAAGACTCCTAGTATCTTGTTGAGTAGTAGAAAGGAGTTTATAAATTCCCTTAAAGATGAAGGGAGTGAAGGCTATGCCATATTTATTAAGACAAAGGAAGAAGAGAATCCCAGACAAGAACCATTACCACTGGAAATTAGAGAGCTGCTTGAAAAGTACAAGGATATAGTCAGTGATGAGACTCCTGCCACTTTGCCTCCTAGAAGAGTGATAAGTCATAAAATTGGCTATGTACCTAGTGCATCATTTCCAAATAAGGAAGAATACAAGCTTACTCTAGATCAGAACCTAGAGGTGGCTAGATAAGTGCAAGAGCTATTAGATCAAAGGCTAATCAAGAAGAGCATTAGCCCATGTGTCATACCAGTGGTCTTAACATACAAGAAAGGTAGTAAGTGGAGACTTTGTACTGATTCTAGAGTGATAAATAGGATCAAAATTAGGTAGATATTTCCAATTCTTAGGATAGAGGATTTGATGGACTGTCTTGGGTGGGAAATTTTTTTCACTAAATTAGAATTGAAAAGTGGGTACCACCAGATTAGGATCAAAGAGGGGGATGAACGAAAGATAGCTTTTAAGACTATTGATGGGTTTTATGAGTGGAGTGTTTTTCCATTTGGCCTCTCAAATTCCCCTTGCACATTCATGGGGCTAATGAATGAAGTCCTTAAGGACTTCTTATGGATATTTGTGGTAGTATATCTAGATGATATACTTATATTTAGTAAGATAGTAGAGGAACATGTGAAGCATGTAGATATGGCGCTTAAGAGGTTGCAAGAAGAGAATTTGTCAATCAATCATGAATAATGTGAGTTCTTCAAACAAGAACTTGTGTATTTCTGATTTGTTGTATCCCAAGGGTCATTGAAGATGGACCCAAGTAAGGTGGTGGCTATCATAAATTGGCCCACACCAACCACAGGGACAAAATTCAGGAGTTTCCATGGGTTAGCTTAGTTGTATAGAAAGTTTATAAGGGAATTCAATGGAATTTTTGTGTACCAATGATAGATACCATCAAGGGTGGTCTAAAGACTAAGTTCAAATGGACTTCTAGAGGAGAGAAAGAATTCAAAATGTTGAAGAACCAAGTAGAAACACAACCTATCCTTAGACTCCCTAGTTTCAATCAATTTTTTTCTTTCGAGTGTGATGCAAGTAGAATTGTAGTAGGGGGTGTGTTAAGCCAAGAAGGTAGGCTAGTAGCCTTCTTCAATGAAAATCTAAATGAAGAAAAGAAGAAATATTCTTCTTATAATTTAGAACTATATGCTTTGGTTTAGTCTCTTAAGAAGTGGAGACATTGCTTATTACCCAAAGAATTTGTGGTGTTTACTAATAACCAGGCCTTGAGCTATATAAAAACCAAAGAGAAGATCAGTGACATACATTTGAAGTGGATGGAATACCTTCAAGTATTCTCACTCACAATCAAGCAGAAGAAGGGACAATTGAACAAGGTTGCAAATGCCTTGAGCAGGAGGTTGCTAACCATTCAAGAAGTTCAGTTGAAGAGCATTGGGATAGAGAGTTTCAAAGAAATATATAGGGAAGATGAAGACCTTCGTGAAGCCTATAAGGTATGCTCTAATTTTTAGAATCACTTCCATAGTCAATTTTCTAATTTTACCTTGTAGAGTTGATTGATGTTTAAGGGGAACCAATTATGTGTCCCTAAGGGCTCAATGAGAGAACATATCATTCAGGAAAAGCATAATGGAATCTTGAGTGGCCATTTTGGTGTAAAAAAACCCTATAGTCAGTTCAAATATTTTAACATTGGCCAAAGACAGTGAGAGATGTAACCAAGTATGTTGAACAGTGTGTAGTGTGTGTGAAAGAAAAATGAGGAGGTAGCAATGCAGGTTTGTACCAAAATTTTTGAATCCCTAACAGAGAATGGGAGTGTGTTAGCATAGATTTCATTGTAGGGTTAGCTAACACAAATCATGGCCATGACAATATTTATGTTGTAGATAGATTTAGCAAGAATGGTTATTTTATACCTTGTAGGACTGCACATGATGCCAGTAATATTGCACACTTGTTATTTAAGGAGGTTGTATGAATCCATGGACTACACCTAAGTATTTTATCAGATAGGGATGTTAAGTTCATGAGTCATTTTCTAAAAACATTGTAGAGTAGATTGGGTACCAACTTTTCATTTGGTTCAGCTTACCACCCCTAGACTGATGGCCAAACTATGGTGGTTAATAGAGTGTTAGGTAACTTGTTAAGGTGCCTAATCAAGGAGCATGGATAGACATGGGATGTGGTAATTCCCAAAGAAGAGTATGCACACAATGATAGTGTTAACAAAACCACATGAAGAAGTCCATTTGAATTTTTTTATGTGATGCACCTAAGGGGATTATGTGAGATTAGAGACCTTGGATCCATGGAGTATATGAGTGGTCATGATGAAGAATTCACTCAAACCATGAAGGAGATCCAAGAGCATGTGAAGAAGAGTATACTGGATTCTACCCAAAATTTGAAGGCCAAACTAGATGAGAACAGAAAAGATGTTCAATATGAGGTAGGTGATTATGCCATGGTACATTTGAATAAGTCAAGGTTGTAGAAGGGAATTCCTACAAAACTAAAGATCAAAAGAGTGGGACCCTACAAGATCTTATTCAAGTAAGGGGCTAATGCCTATAATGTGGATCTACCTACTGAATTGAGCATTTGAACTATCTTTAATGTGGCAGATTTGATAAAGTTTAAAGGACCTTTGACAGAGATGGATGTGAACAGAGAAGAGGTTGGCAAGGATGTGGAACTTGGCGCTTTACCTCCTAAGATGCAGACATAAGTAGATAAGGTGTTGGATTCAAGGGTCAAGAAGACTAACAAGCATAAGGTTTAAATGAAACACCTTATCAAGTGGAAGCACAAGCTAGAGTTAGAGGCAACATGGATTTCAGATACAGATTTCAAGAAGATGGACATTCCTGAAGACATTGTGTCCAAAGGAGTGACATGACTTTCCTTTGTAGGGGAGTATGGTGGAGGAGCACCTAGGTAAGGCTAGATGAAAACCTAGGCTCCTAGTTTTATTTTGTCTTGTAGTGGTCTTAGCCAAGAGACTAGTGAAATAATAGGACTAGATTAGTCCTAGGGTGTGTTGATTTGGTTAGAAGACCCAACTAGTTCATTTCATGTTTTAGAAAGTAAGGATTTCTCCAAATTTGGTATATATTTCAAAAATATGGAACCATGGATTTTATGCTTGTTAGAGTCTAAGGGGGATAATTTGTGGTCTAATAGGCATAATAGTGCATTTTGATAAGTTTCATGATGTTTTGACAAAGTTAGAATGCAAGAATCAAAAAGTTGTAAAAGTTGTCAATGTTACCATTGACAACATTGACAACATTTCTTGCAATAATGCATCTTCGATCATTTGGTTGTAGAACTATCAGAAACAATTGGATTAGTTCCATGTTCAAGTATATAAGGCCTCCCTTGACCTATGTGTGGGGTTGGATGAATTTTGAAAGTAAGTGTATAGACTGTGTACTTGGAAAACTAGTTACAGTTGAGCATTTTGTACACATTTTGGACTTTAATGGATTGAATTATGCACTGTGACTTATGCATGAGTTAGTAGATGTAATTATTTTTTTCTTCATGTGATTAGTTTGTTTTTTTATTCATATTTCTTTACTTTTGTAAATAGTTTTTTTTTTTGCACTATCGTTGGTCTGAACCAGGTAGTTTGTGTAAATGGGGTCTTAACTCATCATTCTACTATGGCACTTGTACAGGCTCTTGGAATAGGTGAGGTGACTCTCTATACTATATGGGTGGAGAAGGAAGGGATTTGGAAAGAAGATTTTCTAATTTTATAGTGATGCCCTAGGTGAGCTAGACATGCATGGCTAGGGATCACAATGAATTACATAGGCAATAGGAGTGATTGAAAGTATTGGTTTCTTAAATCCAAGAATGTGGAGAGGAGGAAATATGTATGGAGAAGCCCCAAATTCAATGGGAATATCTGGAAATGAATTCTTAATGGTGGAGATTCAAAACCTTATGGATATGCTCAATGCATAGTAAAAGCCTTAAAAATAGCCATGCAAATAGGAACCCTCTGTATGGATAGTTTGGGAAGGAAAGAACTAGAAAATATTTTAGGTCTTTGAAAAGGGTGTTAGGTTCTAGAGTCAAATTTTCATCTTGTTAAGAATAATTTCAAGTCCTTTGCAAAAAGGTGCCTAATTAGGCTTAATGCTTGTAGCCCTATTTTAGGAGAGTTTGAAGCAAGTTCATGAACTCATTTAGAGTTTATTTGAAAACTAAGTTGATAGGAATTGTTATGGATGCAATTGCCTTGTTTTGGCCCTTCCTCTTTATTGGTGGACAGTGATAGCCTTATTGGATCACTTGGTGTGGAAAAGAAAGAAGATGACCATGAAGCTTAAGATTGATTGAGTTGATTTCCTAGTTTATGTTGACAAGTTGAAAATAAGAAGGATTTGAGTAGAGAATCCTTGAAATATTAGAGTTAGCTAAGAACCCTAAGAGGCTAGAGAAGTGGCCTATAGGATACCCTAGGAGAAGATAAGGTTGGGAGAAAGATTTTTATTTACATAATTATATATATATATATATATATATATATATATATATATATATTTGAATATAAATAAACCATGTCTATATGTATACATATATCTCTTAATACCTTCACCACATGCCTTGAAAATACATAAGAGTTGACCAGCGTCATTGGCTCCTATGAGAGGCAGTACCTGAAATCTCGGGTAAGTGTTAAAATGTTATGGTAAATGAAGACATCATTTACTCGGTAGAAGTTTAGGAAGCTAAGCTCCCACTGCAGTTGGGGATAATGGTCCCATGGTGTGACTTGTCCTGGACCATTCCTGAGTTCCCTGACTGTTCCTAGATCTTGAAAAGCTGGCCTTTGCTATGCTAATGCCCATAGAACATATGATGTCATGTAAAATTGAGAATTATGGGTGACTATCCTCATTTGTGTGTCTACATGGTTATATATAATGGCCACCCAGTTGAAAGTCCTATTGTGTGTTGTAATTCAATACAGGAAATAATACATCCACACAAAGAATTCCTAGGCATGGGGCCATCTGAAGATCCTGCACAAAAATATGATGCCCGCTCGAATGGGGTCCTTAAAATCCCAGTGGGGAATTTGCAACTTCATTTTTTTTTAGTCTTTCTTTGGAGACTTCAACCACTGACTATTGAGGTTTTTCCAGGAAATGATTTTGGCTTCACCAAATTCTTGTAATGATTTGGCCTTGGTGATGACGGCGAACCCTTTGAACTAAGGAATTCCCAACCCGGAAGAAAAGGTGGGAGCATCCAATGTGACAATTGTGGTGGGATATTGTAGTGGCTGGGGATCCGGAAGTAGAACTGAGCAAGTGGCTGCATTGTATAATACCACTAGCTGCCTTATTAGTTCTAGTGATGACACCGCACATGGAAAGTTTGTGGCCTTTATGATGCCAGAGGTAGCTAAGAAAGTGGCCATCTTGTCTCCTCTGGCCTTTAACCTGTAAATGACCTGGATTAAAATTTGTAATCTAGCCCAAGTCCCGGGATCCATATCTATTATTTCATGGACTTTGGAGTCTATCTTGGACCCCGTAACACCTCCATCCTTCAGATACTTGGAGGTTAAAGGCAGCTTCACGAACATTCTTTCAATCTTTTACTTTGTAGTTGCCCGGGTAGAGGTGGTAGGTAGTTCTAGACTATCAGGAGGGGTAAAATCGTTAGACATTTTCAATCAAGCTATCTTCAACCAGCAAGATCAGAGAACCATCGGGACATATATAAACATAAATTATACCTCTACGAGATTCTTCACCAGCCTGCACCTATCAAACAAGCATTAGTACATACATCAAACATTTTGGAGTATCTCAAATTAACATGACTTAGAATTCTGGAGAATGTTGACAATGTGACGAGGAAAAGTAGAAGATAAGGTCTTGCTGGAGGTCCGAAGTCTGGACAAAATAGCCATTGCCGATGTGACTGGCAACAAGCTGTACTTTGGTCAATGTGCATTGGCACATGGTAAGATGGCAGACATCATAAAGACATTTATGAATCATTATATCCAAGATTTCTGAAGAATAAGGTCTCGAATGGTGACTCATAGCTCTCTATTCATGGAGTGCAAGGGTTTGTAATGGAGGCCCTCAGACTGACCTAGTTTTTGCCCATGCAAGTACACCATAAAATGAGATATTCAAGGAGGAAAAGAAAGAGTGCTAGTCTCCATGATCATCAAGTATGCATGCAAATGAAATATATTCTATATGATAACAATGCAAGAAAGTAAATTAATCTATATGATAAAAATGCATGACTATTCTATGAAAGGAAATACAAATGCAAGATTAATCTATGAAAGGAAACATGAACTTGATCTAACATGCAAGTGCAAAATTTATCTAAATGGATTTCCATGGGGAATGAAAGAAGAAGACAAGAAGATAGAAGCTGCAATATCCAAGCTCAAGTGCTCAAAATCTCCTCCAAAATTGCTCTCCAAACCTACAGCATAACAATAGCATGAAAAAGGTCATATTTTTTTATTATCAAAATGAGGAGAGGTTTCCTTTTAAAGAGCAATGGATGGTAGAGATTAAGAGGCAAAAATAAATGAGCAATGGTGGAGATTAAAGCTTGGTTGATCCATGTGCTCATATCTTCAAAAGGCAAAATCAAAGGCTATGATTAAGAGGCAAAAAGCCTGCCACTTAGGAAGATGTGTAGAAAAAGGAACTTTATTTATTTTTATTTAATTTATTTCCTTTTTCAATAAAGAGAGATTTAAGTGGGGGTTTTATTTAATTAAAAGAGGGATTTTCTTTTATTTAAATAAGATTATTTAATATAATTAAAATGGATATTTTAATTAAATGAGCTAATATTATTTAATTAAGAGAAATTTTAATTAAATAAGATAAGATTATTTAATTAAAAAGGAATATTAATTAAATAAGATTATTTTATTAAATAAAAAGGAATTATTTTCTTTTAATTAAATAAGATAATTGATGAAATGATCAAACCTTAGGAAATATTGAAATAATTGAATTAATTACGATTTGATCAAGGAAATTGATTTGAATTGAAAATGTTGCAAAGCATTGATTCAAGAATTTGATAAATTGATAAATGGGGGCCCATAGTCCAGGCAACCATTTTAGGGTGCATAAAGCATGTAGATTTCACTGTAGCTTCTCTTCCATTGTCTTGTCTATATCCAGTGATTAGGTCTCATGCATTCTGCTTTCTTGTGCCCATATCCATCACAGTTAAAACAATAACCAGAAAAGGTCTTTAAAGGAACATTACCTCTACAATCTCTTTTCATGCGTCCAAACTTGTTACAACCAAAGCATCTACCTTTGAAAGGTCTGATCTTCTCTCTAGGTTTTTCAGCATCAATCTTTGTATCAGATTTCTCTTCCTGATTCTTTGAGTATTTAGCTTCATTCAAGCCAATAAGTGTCATATCGCCTTTAGGTTTTTGTCTTTTTCTTTGTTCATTGATCAAATCACTACTGGTGTGAAGTTTCTCAATGTGTTTCTTTGCCTCAACAAGTTCACCTTTTATGATCTGATTATATTTCTCCAGTTCTGAATACTTGTTCTTGTAGTTGTCAGCTTCATTGTTCATTTGTTCCATAGAAGTATTTGTACTATTCAAAGTTTCTTCAATCTTCTTCCTAGCATCCTTTTGTAATTGAGTCTCTTTGTTCATAGCTTCATTATCAAGTTTCAAAGTTTCATTTTCTTCTTCAAGTTGCTTCATATGATTTGAATTATCTTTATCTGAATATTATTTTATCTGAACCACAAGATCTTGTCTCTGACTTCTGAAAAGTTCAAGCTGGTATTTGAGTTTCTTTATAAAATTCTTAGCTCTTCACATGTTGAATCTCAATTATCAATTCTCTACTTTTTCTTTGTCCAGTTCTTCTAGCGCAACATCAAAGTTTTCTTGCAAACTGTCAAAATCCATTATGATCCCCCTTCAGCTGTTAGACTTTCTCTCCAAGGGCCAAAAGCTCTGATAGCAATCATTAGGATTAGGTAATATTGAGAGGGGAGGGGGTGAATCAATATTACATCACTTAATTAAACTTTTCAACCAATTGAGTATTAACCATATGGATGCACAAATGAAAATGACATAAGAAAATGACATAGTACTCATAACACTATAATTTTTTTTTGAGGAAACCCTGGCCAAGGGAAAACCCTAGTGGGGATGATACCCACAAGCATGCACTAAAGTATAGTTTCCCTATCAGGAGACCTAGCTCCATTAGGAGCTAAATATTACATAGTAAATTTCCTTGTTAAAGGAATAAAAACCTTGCCAAAGGTATAAAACACCCTATTAGGGGCCAACTGAGCATACAACTCTTACAATGTAATTCTGTTACAAAATGTTTTCAGTAATGAACAAAACCAGCATCTCTAATGCTTAGATAGTTCATGCTCATAGCTCATCAATGATATCTTTCATCCTCTAATATACCATTCGTATCTCCTCAAAAACATATCATCCATTCTATCTCTTTTCTCAACAAAAAGATCTTACAGATATACATTTCTTTTTTACCAAGTCGGTTCTCAGTTACAATTATTACATAGTCGTCTCTCAATACAAAATACATTTAAAAAATTAAATATCAAATGCATAGTTGAAACTCTTACATAATCAAAGTATAGGTTATCAAAAATCATAATCCAACTCCAATTTCTAGGAGTCAATGTCATACTCTCTGAATCATCACTTATGTCCAGCTACTCTGTATCACCGTTCTGATGCAGTGTGTCTATCTTAAAATATATCTAAATTTCAGTAAACATTACCCAAAAAATTTTACCTTAGGTGGAGGTCACACATACCCCATACAATCTTCCTCTAATCTCTCTTTCCTTAACTCATCGATCTCTGTCTTCGATACCCAAAATACCTTTGTATCTCTGCTTATGTACTTAGTCAATTTCAGAGTCACCAAAACTTAAATTTATAGGAATCGATCTGTAACCTAGATGTTTTTCCATAAATTAAAACCAAAAAGTGAATCATATTACACAAAATTAATCACTTGCCAACAGAGACCAATTCTAGCATCACATTCCTCTAAAACCAGCAGTTTCTCCCTTTAGACAAAAGTTGAGGATTTATAACCTGAAGTTTGCTGATGCTATTTTCCAAGAGGTGGGTAAAATGCTTAAGACCATGATAATATACCATATACATCATTCCACCTGGTTAGTGAACCTTGTACCTGTACATAAGAAAAATGGTGAGATTAGTGTTGGAGATTTGATTCTGAATAGTTGATTGATTGCATGTTTGTCATTGATGACAACATATAATACACAATAGTACTTTTGTATGTAGTTATCCATATGATGACATGAAGACTTGCATGGATAGATACATTTTGTTGACATGTTTATTATGCTATGTTCATACATGCAGACTCAGATAGATGTTTCAGTAAAGATATGTAATTCTGTTATTGACGGTTATGGTTCTAGAGGAATAATGGTTTGAGGCCGACGTATGTAACGTGGTTCTAAATTTGCACCTATCATCAAGATATGCATGTGTATATACATGATTAATTATGATTTTTTGATATTACTCTAAAGGTGTCAAACATGTTTCAAGAATATTACAAAGTTATGGTCAATTTGGTGAAGCCAACTTAGTGAAGTGACACGTCTATTCAATTAGTACTTTTGCGGTTGTAATTTTGATTGCGCGCTTAGTAGAGCCAAAAAGGATGTTATAAAGGGTTTTCTAATAGGTCCCATGATCTCATATTTGGAGTATGTACTTATAGAAGGTCATTTTTGATAAGAATAAATTGTGAAAGCCAGAGATAAGAAAAGTAGAGCAGAGTGTTAAAGCAACAGAGCTATATTTACCATATGTTGATAATATAGATATTGAAGTAGAAGCTTTCAAAATAAAAATAAGATTTTTGTAGTTATTTATAAGAGGTTAAAGCATTGGCGCACAAAAGGAATTGATCAGACAAGCAGTGTCAAAAATAACAGTTCATCTTGTTGATACAGTGTGTATCAAATATCCAGAAGGTTGTAGCCTTCTCCACTTGGATAGTGAGTCCTTGGACAGTGAGTCCTACACCCCTAATAGGGTTACTGTAAAAGACTCCTAACATGGTCTGACCCTTAACAAGGTCACTATAATTCATGTATTGTAAAGACAACTCCTAATAGGGTTAAGGATCTTCTAACAAGGATCATAAGAAACCAGTACAAAATATTTGTGGGTACTAATTCCCACCAGGGTTTTTTACCATTTGGTTTCCCCGTAACCAAATTGATGTGCTGTGTAATATGTTATCTAAATGTGCATTTAATTTATATCTGTCTGGATTAATAAGTACAAAATATTTAAAGTTGTTGATAACTGATTCACCCCCCCCTCTCAGTTATCCTTGAAGTATTCTAACAATTGGTATCAGAGAAAAGTGTCTTGGAGAGTAAACCTAACAGCTTAAGGTAGATGAGATGGAATACTTTAGAAAAGAGAGTCCTAAGTTTGATGGCGAGAACTATCTAGATTGGAAGAAAAAAATGAATACACATCTACAATGTGTTGGCTTTGAGTTCTTTGGGATTGCTACACAAGAAGTTGATATTCCATCTCTGAAAGACCTTGCAAAGGATGATGCTACCAGTAGACAAAAGGACATATTTACACATAATGCAATTGCCAAAGAAGCCCTAATCATCACCTTATTTGATAGTGAATTTTATGAGATCAAGAAAGTTGACCGAGCTTACACCATATGGAAGTATTTGGAAGATATGTTTGAAGGAGATATCCAAGCAAAGAATGCACGCAGAAAGACATGGAAAAATAAATATAATAGTCTTGAAATGTTACCTAAAGAAAACATTAGAGCTTATAATCAGAGGATAAATGAAGCATTATCTGGAATTAGAAACAATGGAGGAGAAATTTCAGAAGAAGACATAATGGACAAGTTAATGACTACATTGACATCAGACTATGAAAGCAAAATCAACATTCTAGATGAGACCGTGTAGTTTTCTAAAGACTTCAAGAGAGAGACTTTGATCAGGAAAATCTCTGCATTTGAGATATCAAGATTGAATACTGAACCTAAGAATGAAACAGCCTTCAAAGCTTCAATCCACGCTAAGAAACCTCACACATCTCTATTCATAATGAGAATGAAGAAACTGATGAAGAACTAGAAGAGATAATTGCCATGATTGCTAAGAGAGAAAAGAAAGGAAAAGGAAAGTATGAAGGGAAGCTCCCATTCAAGTGTTTTTCATGCAATAAGATTGGTCACTTTGCATCTAAGTGTCCCACAAGAGTCAAGAAGTTCAGATCTGATTACAAACCTAAATATAGGAAGGAATGTTACCATGCTGAAGACGGTGTAACTGATGAAGATTTAGGAGAAGATGAAATTGGATTCATTTCCCTTAAAGACATGGAAAGTTTTCTCGAAGATATGGACATCGCAGATAAAGAAGAAGATCATGAATTAGCCCTAATTTCCAAAGCAAATGTCAGAATTGATTGGATCATTGATAGTGGATGCTCACATCACATGACAGGTGACAAAGACAGAATTGTTCATCTAGACAAATACAAAGGTGGAATGGTTAGATTTGGAGATAACACTCCTAAACCTATCATAGGCAGAGGATCCATCACCTTGGATGGAAAGAACAAGACAAATGATGTTCTATATGTAGATGGATTACATCATAATCTACTAAGTGTTGGATAGCTACTTGACAAAGGATATCATTTGGAGTTCAAGGAAAACCAGTGCATTATTAGCAACAAGGATGGAGACATGATTGCATTAGGCTCTAAAACAAAAGGTAATATTTTTCATCTCAATTCAGATGTAAGTTTTTTTGTTGCAAAATTAGATGACAGTTGGTTATGGCACAAGAGACTATGTCATATCAATTTTGACAATATAGTAAAGATCAGTAATGTCAAGGCAGTTAGAGAACTACCAAGCATTGCAAGACTAGTTGACACAATTTGTAGGGAATGTGTTATGGGTAAACATATAAGGAGTTCCTTCAGAAGCAAGCAAACCTCAACTGAAAACAAGTTGGACTTAGTGCATACAGATTTATGCGGTCCTACTCAAACAAGATCATACTATGGTGAAAGGTACTTTATTTTGTTTGTTGATGATTTTTCTAGGATGATATGGGTTGCGTTCTTAAAGGAAATGTCAGAAGCCTTTGAGAAGTTCAAAATATTCAAAGCTAAGGTTGAGAATGAATCTGGACTAAAACTAAAATGTTTAAGATCAAATAGAGGAGGAGAATTCACCTCTGACTAGTTTTATGACTAGTGTGAAGAACATGGAATAAAAAGGAAGTTGAGTGCCCCTAGAACACCTCAGAAAAATGGAATTGTAGAAAGGAGAAATAGGATTATACTGGATACAACACGCATCATGATGATTGAAGGAAAAGTTGCGCACACCTATTGGAGAGATGCAGTGAACACTGCGGTGTATACTATCAATATAACCCAATTGAGACCAGGCATGGACAAGACACCCTATGAAATTTGGTTTGGTAATGTACCCACAACAAAATATTTTAGAATATTTGGCAGAAAGTGCTACATCAAGAGAGATGATAGTGTTGGCAAGTTTGATGCTAGAAGTGATGATGGTATTTTTCTTGGTTACTCTACAAAAAGCAAATCTTACAAATGTTTCAATTTGAGATTAAAGAAGATAATTAAAAGCACGCATGTTAAGATTGATGAGAAGTTTATTATTCAAGAGAGGTACTATGAATATGCACCTTTGATTGAAGAAGAACCTAGACCTAACACTAAAGATACTATGATTGAAGAAATGTTTTATTGCATTGATGTCTCATGCAATGACCCTGATTCAAGCAATGAAGAAAACTAGATTACAGAGGAAGAAGTCACACCGAAGGTTCCTAAGTTTACATCAAGATACCACTCTAAAAATGATATCATTGGAGATCAGAGAAGCAGTGTTTTGACCAGATCAAAAGTAAAGAATCTAACAGTAGATGAAGAGGTATGTTTACTTTCACAGATTGAACCTTTAAGTGTTGAAGATGCTTGTAATGATTCTGATTGGAAAAATGCAATGAAAGAAGAACTAGATTATATAATCAAGAATGACATGTTGGTACTCATAAATTTGGAACAAATTTGGAGTGACCATGTTAAATTTCAGACAAGCAAAGTCAATACCCTTGAAAAATTGTGTAAGAAGGCTCAGTTGGAGTGATTGAAAAAGGTGCCCGGATGATTTTCATGAGATATAAATTTGGAAGAGGCTTTAATGCCTTTCATTTGATGTATGTAGTGGTTCCCAGCTCCTGATTTTCAGTTCTGACATGTTTAGGGAGCAATCATTTTGAGGGGGTCACCTGAATCTGCATGTTGCTTAATTGTCACTTTGTTGTCCGGAGCCTACTTTGCTTTTGAGTATCTTACACCCTGTCGAGTTTCATAGTTCACCACTTTGGTAATGTTTAGCATGCATATCAGAGAGATTATGTTTTAAACCTCAGGTCATTCCGAATCCGTTTGATAAGTTTTCATAGCTCCCAAAGTTGGTTCATGAACTGTCTACATTTTTGTCTTGTCTAGAAATCTGAATAGCCCAGTTTGACATGTTATAACTTTTGACCAGTTGTTCCAATTGAGAAAATTCCTTTTGTATTGTGTTCCAGTGGTTGCACACTCCATATTTTCCAGTCTGTAGATCTTTATGAAATCAGATGACAAGTTTTCAAGAACCATTCTGATAGTGATTAAATCTGATTTCCTGTATTTTCAAATTCAGAATTACTAAGTGACCCACTTTAAGCTTTTGAAAATCTATACCAAGGTGAACATTTTGGATAATTAAAGGTTTACCTACATTATAGACCTAGGAATGAACTTCTTTGAAGATTTCCAAGCCTTGACCAATCTGGTTGATCACTTTTCTTTGCCAATTCTGAACCCGATTTCTGCATGTTTACTGTGTTAAAATTCAGGAAGTGTTAAAGTGCTATCTTTGCAGATCGGTATCAGTTCAGAAGTTTGTTTTTAGAGGAAGACAACTGAGGGGTCATGTTCTACATATTACATTCAATCAGGCTCTAGAGGTTGGGTTTCTGGAAGATTTTTTTGATGACCCTATGAGTTCAGCTTCAAAGGCAGTTTGTTCAGTTTGCAGTGCGGAAAAGAGTTAAGTTTGCGAAATGCCCTACTTTGCCAGTGAATAAATTTTGGCCGGTTGATTCTTTTGAAAAATTTATTTTTGCATTGTCTTGCAAAGATAAAACACTACTTCCAGTTCAGATTTGAGCCCCCTACTAATCCATTTGTCAGCCTTTTAAAATCAATTACGGCAATTAAAAATCATTTTTTGACAGTATGTTTGCAGGAATAGAATAAAAATGGTATTTTCAAAGGTTAATATCTTTCGACTCGGGTAAATTCATGAGATGACATTTTGGGGAATGGTAGTTTATGGATTAGAGAATGTGCTTGTCAGAGGGTAAGGTCTGATCAAATTATTATGTCAGTTTTCAAAGATAGTTCCGAAGGCCAGTTGTCGTAGTTGTGATCAAACTGCAGAAGTGTTGAAATGATTATAAATGTCACTGGTTGGTATTTAATGTCAAAATATGAAATATGGGATTGTAGGCAAGAGGCAATAGTGCAAGAGGACTTTCAAATAATATAAGGCAACAATCAATGCCATCCATCCGGTTAGCCTCTAATCAACCATTCAGTCAGAAGCGGACATGTGATTTCATAATAATTTCTCATGGCCATATTTTCCATGCTAGATATTTGCAAGGATGGATGGATATAAAAATGGAATGCCCCACCTGTTGTTGGCCAGTGCTTCCAGAGACAGAGGCCGCTCAGCATTGAAGGAGTTCAAAGAGATCAGTCATAATCCCAATTAAATGCATTTTCTAGAAGCTATGTGATAATGTGTTGGAGGATTTTCAAGTACAAATATTTTTATATTTGTAAAAGCCAGATACTATGCAGTAAAGGCAAACCCCATGTGAGGCTAAATGGAGAAATATTTAAAAGTTTTTAACATATTCATTGGCAAAGAACTTCACTGCAGTAGGGAGAAATAAATCACATTCAGTGGAACTTTGCATAGAGATTGCACAGAAAGGGAGGATGCTTTGCAATGTTGTTAGACATTAAGGCTGAAACCTTCTTGGCATTCATTTTGCGCAATGGCATTCTTAGGAGTCTGCAAAATGTATAGAGGAGAATGACTTTCATGAGGTACATTTGGAACATTGAATGGACAACCCACGCCAAAGGAGGAGTTTTCATTGTTTTTAAACATATTAAAATGCAATCTAATATGCCCAAAAATCTGTGCAAGTATAATGTGGAGGAGATTTTTTAAAAGATTGAAGGCATATCAAACACGGCAGTCTGCGCAAGTAGTCTTAGAGGGAAATCGCAGACTTCAAAACATTAAAAACAAATGAATTGCAAAATACAGCGCCAGGCAGTCTGCTACAGATATTGATGGGAATGTATTCATTTGTTTTGAATGTTTTGTTTAAATTTTAGTATTCCAAGATATGTTTAGAGGTAGTGAAGGGACTGTTCACGCCATTTTTGAAGGGCACTCTACACTTGAGTCATTGCAAACATTGGCATGTCAAATACAACATTCCCACTGAAGCATGGGCTACGCAGACAGAAGGAGTATCTGTAGTTTTTAAGCACTTTTAAATTGTAACTTGCATGATCAAGTGTTTGCGCAGACAAAGGGAGGAGTTTATGTGATTTTGTGGAAGGCTGCTGGCTGTCAACATATGATCTTGCGCAGGATATCAGAGCATTTTGAAATTGGAAATGTGGAAAGCCATTAAACATACAAACCTGTGCAGAGCATAACCATAGGAGGATGCTTTATGTGTTAACATCAATTTGCAGACATTGGGGGAAAGTGAGGTGCTATTTGAATGTTTCTTTAAAACCCAGTATTCCAAGCTGTTTGCACAGATTGTTGTGAGGATTGTTTTGATGGTTTTGTTTTCAAATTTACATCTAGTGAATGCCATGCCAGTAGCAAGTATAGGAGGGGAGTTCAGATTTTAAAAGAATTGAAGACAAATGACATTGCAAACAGAGATTGCCAGGCAGACTGCGATAGGAATGGCGGAATGGTTTAAAGTTTTAAAGAATTTTTAAAGTGAAATTTGCAAATATCACTCCACAGGAAGTGGCGCCCTGGGTTTTAAAAAATGATAGTGGTTTCCATTTGCAGAGAAACAATGAAATTAAAGAGCAGTTCTCTTCAAAGTCCTAGGAAAGTGAAAAGCAGTGAGATTTCAATATCCCAAATTGGCTGGGCAGTGACACTTTTTGTTGTTTATAAGGTAAAACACTAACTCTTAAGGTAAGTTGAGAAGCCCAGAGGATCTTGGCATGCCTTTGAGGGTTGGGGGTCAAATTTGAGAAGACATACACAGTATTTTAATATAAAATCCAAAAATGGCTTTAAACTGTGAAAAACATATATCCCACATTGTTCCCACAAGAGCATTCTGAAGTGTTTATAAGCTAAAATGAGAACATAGTAGTTAGAAGTTGAGAGAGAAGGCTATGCACGCGCACGCCCTCATCTGACCACCTCAGTTTTCGTGCCCAAAAACATAGGTAAGGAAATTTTGACGAAAATGAACAGTGCTCATGGTCGCGATGTCGCCGAATCTGCATGGTCGCCTAGTCGCCGAATGCCCCAGTCGCCCAGTCAGAAGATAGTTCACAGTTCACTGCCAGACTTTTGAGACCTGGCGATTGACCGCTAGCAATCAGTCACGCAGTCGCCTGAACATGAAAGTAAGCCACCAAGACTTGGCAACTAACCACTAGCGGTTAGTCGCGAGGTAGCCAGACGCTGGAGATAGCAGTCATGCCATGGAGAAAACCGCTGGTCGCTAGGTCACGAGATTGAATAAACCGTCAGATGCAGGTCGCCAGGTCGCCCAGAAATGGAGGAAGAGTTAAAATTTTCTTGCGCCTTTGATTTCTTAGTTGTCGCGTGGTCGCCAGATATGGTTGGGGTTAAAAATGAGTTAAAATACAGTTTTTGATAGCCAATGAGGGACTGCCACATGGCAGTGGGCCCACATGTGTGGCATAAAAAATAATTTCTTTTGAGGCAAATGGAAAAATATTTATTTTTATATAGTTAAACTATATGGAAAAATAAAAAAATATATGCTTAGTTGCAAGCGGAGACCGAATTTTCAAACGGCCATCCAGGGCTCAAATTTGGTCTGAAATATCAAGTATTATATACCATTGGAATCATCTCAAGACGAAGTATCCATTTCTGTAGGTTATTTTTGCATAGCTCTTAGAGGAAAAAAGCAATTTTCAATTTTCTCTTTGGGGGTCATTAATGACAAACAGGGCAGATGTATTCGGGAAACTATAGTAAATTTAGATTTGATTTCATTCTACTCATAATGGATGAAGATAGGGATTTAATGTTTGCCAGTTAGAAGTGTCAGGATAAGTTTGCAAAGGCATTTATCTTGCAAAGAAATCAGATTTTGTTCTAGATGCATGAGTTAAGTTTCATCTGTGAACCAGATGGGGAATAAGATTGGATTTCCTTCCAGAAGCATGATAATATTGACTAAAGGAACAAGCAATGTCTATAAACATTAAAGAGCATTGATGACAATTTAATGGAAAGATCAGATATTTTTAAAGGGAAATGTGACAGATTTTCAGAGATATTTTGCAGATGGAATCAGATTGAATGGACTTTTTTAGTGGGAGAATGAAGAAGATTTGCAAAGGGATAATATCAAATATTTTCTTAGACAAGTGGAGTTGAAAAATTGATTAAATCAATCAGATATTTTGAAAAGCAAAGAATGAGTAAAAATCAGATTTGAGAGAAGGACAGGTGTTTTCCAGACATAATTGTTAGGGTTTCTTCTCTTCTATATCTTTCTTTCTTTTCTCAGTTGTAAGGGTTCCTTTCCTCTGCTCTGTTCTGGTTTTTTCCGGCAGATGCCTAGAGCAAGTCCCTGTTGGTTTGAAGATTTCTATTTGTAAATCTTGGTTCTTTTTCATGTTTACTTCTTATGTTTATTGTCTGGATATCTGGAAACAACTTGGATTAATGAGAATATAGTGCAGTTCCTATTCATTATTGTCTTGTCTCTTTTTACTGTGGTTTGTGCTCTAGTATAGTTCATTTGTAAGGCATCTGGAATATACCTACTACAAGGTAGTGTGTCTAATAATTTGTGACTCTTTCTCAAGGAGAGAGTTAAATTTTGTAAATGATTTCAGAGAGCAGGACATGGTTATGAAGATTTGATGAAGAAATATTGAGTTGAGTAGATTGTTTGTAAGGCATTCAATCTGGATTGCATGAAGTTTGTAAGGCATCCTTCAATATTTCATTAGTTTCTTATTGTTGACATATGTTTTCAT